>MU228264.1:296473-316203 GCA_018584345.1 Thuja plicata
ATGCATTCAAGCAAAAGGCTTTGGAGGCTGCTAAGTCTTTTGTACTAGAAAACACCTTTTGCTTGGTAATTTGAAGCCATCAATGGAAACTTACAATCCTAAACAATTAGTATACCATTGATGGCTTTATAATTATTAAGTGAAAGGGAGTTCTTTGATCTGGAACCTCCTTTGGTGAACATCCTTCAAGTATGACTTTGAGCATTGGATGCCCAAAGACAGGAAGAGAGAAATACAAATGAACATTAGTTGTATTTGAAGCCAGCTAATTTGACTAAATTAAGTTTATATTTTTGTAATTTGTTTGTTGATATTGGGTTGTAACCATAATAAAATAGATGCATTTATCATGTAAAACCATCTCTATCTAGCAAAACCTATTATCCATGCATATTCTATGTAGCTGCATATTCATTCTTGATTTAGAGTGGGAAAATCTTATTTTGGATGCGAGGGAGAGAAGCCTAACACATAAAGAACACGCACATAAACATGACAGCTGGGAAACATAAATGTAGATATCACAACAGATGAGAAACATAAATGTAAATATCATGGTCACAATTGTTTGGAGACACAACATAATTCAGTGGTATACCCAGACGATGTAACACAACCACTACTCCTCCAGTTCTAAGTTGGCACTACACGATCCAAAAACCATAGATAAAGAATAAATTTAGAGAGTGGAGGAGGAGGGCCATAACACTAAAAATAATATAGGGAGATCCCTATATTATTTCGGTCATTATGGCCCTCCTCCTCCGCTCTCTAAATTTATTCCTTATCTATGGTTTTTGGATTGTGTAGTGGCAACTTAGAACTAGAGGAGTAGTGGTTGTGTTGCATTGTCTGGGTATACCACTGAAATATGTTGTGTCTCCAAACAATTGTGACCATGATGGCTACATTTATGTTTCTCAGCTGTTGTGTCCCAGGATCCCTTATGACCCTTTACGATCCCTAAGAATACATCTTAGAGATCTTAAAGTGTTGTAAAGGGTCATAAGAGGCTCCTAAGAGGGTCCACATGAGCTTCCACCTTCACGTGATTGGCCCTGTTAAGTAGAGAATGTTAAACTATTCTCAAAACAAAGAGAAGCTCGACAAACAACATTCAAATTTGAAGATTTACATGCTAGGGTGAAATATATATATATTTTAAAAACATATTGTCAGTTTTTCGACCTTCGTTACATCTACGATCGACGAGAAACTTATAAAAATGATGAATAAATCGACGAATTGTCGTCTCTCCTTCGACGACCTTGTGTCGGCATACCGTCGTACAAGTGACTCATTGCGAAAAGGGTCTTAGGGTGAAAGGCGCATGCATGATCTCCCCACACCCATTTTTTCTGACCTTTATGTCGTCAGTGTTACGACAACTCTGTTAGTCTTGGAAAATTTTGACAAAAAACTTCCACAACGACTTTGGTCGATTGAGCTACCTTGGACACTCAAAAAATTGACCTATGCTCGTCGAAAATTGAGCAAAATTTTATTAGTGTATGTAGGGAAAAGGTTTTGGTCTAATGTTTTTGGTTCATGCTCATCATTAGATTCTAAGTCCCCAAGTATTCTATAGGTAATGCTAATTGTAGAAGTGTGTTCCTCATTTATTTTTGTAGTTTTCTAACAAGACTAGTCTGGTTTCTAGTTCCTCAAATTCATGATTGATTACCATCATATCATAAGCAAATTCTAGTTTTGGTAGTATGGTCTTATTTTGGTAATTATCCTTGGGATTTAGATTTTCTTTTTCCTTATTTGTAGTTTTAAAGGTATTTGTGTGTTCCTTTGTGCATACTTCATGTATTTTCCTTTCTGAGGCATCCTATTGTACTACTGTGTTTTGGATATTTGAGGTTTACTTATTAGGATTTTTATTGGTTAGTTTGTGCAGATTGTCATAATATATTATTATATCTACTTCTTTAGTAGCATCTATTGTATTGTTGGTTAAGTTAATGTTTTCTTGAATCTTATACCAGGTGTTTAGCTAATTTCTTACTTCATTTTGGATGTCCATTATTTCTTCTATTAATTTGATGAGAGATTGCGTCTTGGTTTCTAAAATTCTTATCAGTTTATATTGCTCTGTGTTAGTGATCGATTCAGTTGGGATGGTTAAGAGATTATCTGTATTTGATTTTGTGGTATTATTTTATATATTTGGTATTGGAGAATCTATACTAAATCTAAATCCATCAAAGAGAGGTTATTCTTTGGCGTATCTATTCTTTTATTTGGATTAGTATTGTTCTGGTTTTCTGTGGTGTATTCTAGGTCTATAAGGGGTTCGAGCTCCAAATTTTCTGATTGCACAAGAGTTGTTACATGATTGACGGTATTTGGATTTGGAATTGAATGAATCAGTATATGGGTATTGGTATTGACCACCTGTTCTTGATCAGGATATCTTTCTGAATTGTTTTCCAAATTATCACCTTCTTCTACGTGCGTGGGGGAATTTAGGCCATTAGTTCGTGATGTGTTCGGGATTTTAGATAGAAAATACCCCCTTTATCTGTATTAAATTGACTTTGATATTGTTTTTGGAGAGAGTTTTCATTTCTGGGATTGTTGTTTTCATTTTGATAGGTTCTAATATTAGTTTAGGATTGTGTTTTATGAGAATTTTTACATTGCTTGAAGAGATGAAGTTTTCTTCTAAACACTCAAAACCACCTAACATATCCCCTATTCTACTCCCCTATTCTACTCAATATGTGGTTGTGAAGTAATACCATTGGAAGATTTGGGATTTTGATCCATTGGTATTGAGGTTCAAAGTTATTTTTGAAGGGGTTCAAGTTCTGAATCCATTCCAAAAATATGATCTTAAAACCATTACAAAATATCAGAGGACCATTTAAAAACCTAGATTTTAAGGAAATATCTATACAATCTATGTAAAAGAATCCATTATCAAGAGAAGAAATACTTACCTAGTTTTTGAAAAGAGACTTTAGCCATCCTAGAATGCAAAACCATGAGATTCCGCAGCCCTCCCTCTTGACATATACAACATGTTTTTTGCAATATTCCCATAAACCCTCTCAGTAGATGTTTCTTATTATCATGACTTTTGGCTATTTCGTGGTGTTCTCAGAATATCTTTGCTTGTCATTCTCCAAATGCCCTGATTTTTTCATTGAACCAGAATTGGATTTATCATGATTTTTTGCTTCTTTTAAATTTTTCTTGCCATTGTTAGGGTTCGTGGGGTGGCAAAGCAGAAAGGAAGAGAATTTTGGAGGATGATATTTGTTTCTCCCAATTTTTCCCAAAGCAATTTTATTGGGCTCGGAGGCAAAGGACAAAATTTTCTTGTGATGATAATGACCCAGAGATCCTTCTTGTAGTGGGAGACAGAAAAATAATTCTTCTTATTACGATGTCACACCATCTCCCATTCTTTGAGCGCTACATTAGAACCATCCTTCGAAACTTTAGAATCCTTAGTCTATAGGGGTTTTCATGCGCATGATTATTGAGAAGTCCCAAATTGGGGTGTTGCAGATGGGAGGAGGATCTGGATATATGTTGATTGTAGACTGAGGATGGCCTGTTATCATTTTCCTCGATGAGATTTAGGGATTTGAATGGGTTTGAGATGCGAACACATGTTTTCTTCGCATATTTCATTTTGTTATAAAAGGAAATTTGCATTTGCAATTTGTCTTGTAGAGCAAGGATTGGTTTGCCAGCCATTTTTAATTGAAAAATACTTACTATCTATTAAAATCAAAATTTAACATGGATAGTAAATGAATAATTAAATACTTTATTAACTAAATAATTAAGTGTCAGAATGTAACACCCTACCAAGAAAACCTTGGAATGAGGACAAAACACTCAAATAATATATATATATATATATATATATATATATATATCAAATCCATGGAAAAATACAATCAAAAGGTGCTTACTATTCATGCTCACTATTTTGTTTGGATGCTTACCTCATATTTCACATCTCATGAATGAACGTCACAAAGTAACACAAACAATTCAATACCATTGTCTATGCAACACACAAAATGTTCTATTTATTGTAATTATTAATTAATTAAAAATATTATATTTCAATTTTTAAATAATTAATAATTATAATAATGGAGCATTTTGGGTGTTGTGCATAGACATTGCCCAATTCAATGAGTATTTGACTATTGAACAAAATAAATGCTAAAATTAAACATCAAATAATAATACATTTAATCTTTCCAACATCCATGCCCTAATTGCCGTGGGTTTTTAACTTTCTAATTATTTTTTCTTTCAACTTCGTACTAGATGGTGGACTACATTTAATTAATAGCTAATATTCTAACTAGCTAAAATACTTTGAAGCCTTATTGTACCTATGATTTCAATAAAAGCTAATATTACGACAAGTGACTATAATGAGGTACAAATATTAATCATAATATTATATCAACATTTGCAAACCAAAATGATAATTATGAACATATACCAAGGATAAGTGGCTTGTGTATTTACATTTGTCTCCAAAACCTTCAGAGTGATCAATTGTGTAATATTGCTCCACTTTGAAATGTACAACATTGAAGGCAAATATTATGCATCATAAAGAAGAAATATCTAAGCATGGCATTTCCACATTAAGATAATAAATAAAGTTTCATATTGTAGTATTCCAAACCTTTTATCTAACATTGATTGATTATTTAGATAGAGATTGAACTTCACAATATTAAGCATTTGAATGTATACATTTCTCAACAATTCTTTTTTTCCTTAAAATATAAAAAAATCATTCGAATATCAACTCAAATACCATGCACACCTTCATCTTGTTCAAAAAATTCAATGATAGTGGTAATGTCAAATTACTCAACCGATGCCATCTTCCTTCCTATTTATTGATGAAGGTATTCTCATTTTTATAAGGGACGCAACACTCCTTTTAGATAATGTTGGAAACCTAGTTATGAAAGTGGTAACGTGTGTTTGGAAATGATATATTTCCTTATATGGGGATGATATGGAGAGGATTGTGTCTTAATGACATTAGAGGTACATTGATTAAGCTATTTTCTTCCTTGTATATTGATGTAGACCTAGTAGATCATTGTAGTGCTTGGTACTTGATAGTTACAATACTCAATACATTAGAGTTAGGTGTATTTATTCAAAATTTTATAAATAAGTAGAAAAGGATTTCCTCACATATCCAAATAGACTAGCAAATATCTCCAATACCATGAGATAAACATGTAGATGATATATATGGTATATGAGAATATCAATATATGGAAGTTAATGGAAAATATGCTATTAAAATTTGTTTTTAGGAACATGGCTAGAAATGTTTCATTTGTGAAGAGGCACAATGTTGTCCTCCCTTTTGCAATGAGTTTCTTTGATCTTTCCTCCCTTCCTCTAGTTTGACCTTCTCTTTTATTCCAATAGACTGTAATAGAATAAAAATGCCTCCCCCATTTGAAGCGGTACAAGAAGCTTATCACAAACCCTTAATTTCTATTCTTTTTGGATCATGCTCCCCCACTCTTCATGTTAATTATCTCCTTTCCTTTGATGCCTTCCATGAAAGATGGGATAATTATCTATTTAATACATTCTGAAATGAGTAGTTATATTGGATGAGAAATGTCTCATATCTTATGGTAATAAAACCCCTTCATTAAGTAATCACTAAGTCTTTTGATTGTACTTTTTCACTGTGGTTAATCTACCGATAATAGTTATCGATTCATTGCTTTTCTGTTAAAATTTTTAATATCTCCTTATTCCTCCTAAATGAAATGAGACCAAATTCCTTCATATATCTTATAATTATGAGTGTTTTCAACCCTTGTATATTAAGGCATGTATTTTCTATAATGTACCACTTCATAACCAATTTGTTAAATTAATATCAACTTTAGATCGTATTTGTATCTAATCACTACTCTAAATTCTATTAAGTTATTCCTTCTCTTCATATTAGCAGTCCTTTAGTATTTTAGTTATAGTTAGATTGCATTACTTGATATTATAAAAATTTCTTAATAATTACTAACTTGTGCATCTCCATAACATACTTTACTAGTACTTGCACACAATAATAATGTTTATTATAGTTATTATTCAGCACATTGAGAAGAAGCTAGCATTGTTTTCATTGATGTCAAAAACTATGTACTGGTTGCATATATATATATATATATATATATATATATATTGGTTGTTGGCAGTACATTTTTGGTTGGATTCTTGTTGGCTATCAGTTAGAGATTAGTGGTTCATCTATATACAAAATAGATTCTATATGTGCATTTTTTGGGTATATTGTCAGGTGTAGTATTTGTATTCTTGGAATTTATCTCTTTGGTACATCTGTATGTTTTGGTGATAAATGAAGAATGAAGTTTTGGATGGTAGTTGTTGACTACTAAGTTTAGGAGTTCTTCTAGGTATCCTTGCTACCTAAACAATCTTGTAGTTCATCAGATGATTTTGGTATAAAAATTATATTTTTTTTGATAGATTCTATTAAGTTTCATTTATCAGTTGGTTCAAAGGTTTTTTTTATCAAGTCATAGACTTGGTTGCGGTGTTTCGTATCTTCGGTAATTGTGCTATGTAACATGCATATCTTAAATGTGACCTATTCTTAGGTCCCGTGGTAACGTGGTATCAAGACTTCTTATGTATGAAATATATTTAGGTTCAGTGGTAGTGTGTTAAATAATATCATAATATCTTTTGTATTGAAGCTAACATGTTTTGTGGTTTGGCCGACATCTATAGTTTTCCTATCAGATGTATATATGAATAGAGAAATCATTTTGTATCTGTGTGTGTGTGTGTGTGTGAAATGACTAGTTATATTGGATGAGACACATCTCATGTCTTATGGTAATAAAACCCCTTCATTAAGTAATCACTAAGTCTTTTCATTACACTTTTTCACTGTGGTTAATATACTGATAATAGTCATCGATTTATTGTTTTTCTGTTAAAAGTTTTAATATCTCCTTATTCTTCCTAAATGAAATGAGACCAAATTCCTTCATATATCTTAAAATTATGAGTGTTTTCAACCCTTGTATATTAAGACATGTATTTTCTATAATGTACCATGTCATAACTAATTTGTTAAATTAATAACTTTAGATCATATTTGTATCTAATCACTGCTCTAAATTCTATTAAATTATTCCTTCTCTTCATATTAGCAGTCCTTTAGTGTTTTAGTTATACTTAGATTGCATTACTTGATATTATAATAATTTATTAATAATTACTAACTTGTGCATCTCCATAACATACTTTAGTAGTACTTGCGTACAATAATAATGATTATTATAGTTACTATTGAATACATTGAGAAGAAACTAACATTATTGTCATTGATATCAAAACCTTTGTACCGATTGCATATCTATATTAGGTAGTTATTGGCAGTACGTTTTTGGTTGGATTCATGTTGGCTTTTAGTTAGAGATCAGTGGTTCAGCTATATACATAATAGATTCTATATGTACATTTTCTGCTGTGTTGTCAGGTGTACTTGTTCCTATTCCATCTCTTTGGTACATTTGTATGTTTTGGTGATAAATAAAGAATGAAGTTTTAGATGGTAGTTGTTGACTGTCGAGTTTAGGAGTTCTTCTAGGTATACCTACTACCTAGACAATCTTGTAGTTCATAAGATAATTTTGGTATAACAATTGTATATTGTTTTTGGATAGATTATATCCAGTTTCATTTATCGATTGGTTCAAAAGTATTTTTTTATCAATAATGGACTTGGTTGTGGTGTTTCATATCTTTGGTAATTATGCTATGTAATGTGCATATTTTAAATGTGACCTATCATTAGGTCCTGTGGTAATGTTGTATGAAGACATCTTATGTATGACATATATTTAGGTTCAGTGGTAGTGATTTAAATAATATTATAATATCTTTTGTATTGAAGTTGACATGTTTTGTGGTTTGGCCGACATATGTAGTTTTCCTATCAGATGTATATATAAATAGAAAAATCATTTCTTATCTGTTGTGTGTGTGTGTGTGTGTGTGTGTGTGTGTGTGTGAGTGAAGATGAGAAGAAGATATATTGTGAGTTTATTTTAGTGTATTTTTGGCAGAGATGTGTAAGTAGAACAAAGTTAAGTAGAGTATTACCATGGTATCAAGAGAGGATTTACATACAATGTTGCAAAAAATTGGTGTATGTTGGCAGAAAATCTATACCAGATTTGTTGTTGATAGTGATTATGGTGCTGTTAATTAGAAATATTTAATACTTAGGTAGATATAATTTATTTAGTTCAAATATTGTCTGTAAGATAATATTTTTTATTACATCTTTTATATTCATAATTAGCCTTTCTTAATTCTGGGTAGCTAGCCGAATTGGAAGTGTTCCAAATAGTAGTGAGAAAACTGATAGCGAGCCCTTATAAAAATCACCTTAACCAGTGTCACCTTAACTGGTGTTCATTTTATGGTAATCAATTTCTTTGTGTTTTTCCCTAGTTTGGGTTTCTACATTATATATGGTGTTATGAGAATTCTTATATCAATCTTAATTATTTGAATAGTTTATGTGTATACTAGATCAATATAAGTCTTAGAAAGTATTTTAGAATAATTGATTCACCCCTCCTCTTAGTTATTCAACCTGTTCAACATTTGGTATTAGAGCTTGGTCCCTTCTAGATAGAGATTAACTTCATAAGGGAGATCTAGGATGTTTAAACAGATGAAAGGAGAATGCTATTCTGATGAGGATTGGTAGATCATGATGGGCGACATTAAGTGCACTAAATTAGAGAATGGGGAGCTAAAGAAAACCTAAAGGAAATGAATGCATGTATCTCAAAGCTAAGGGATCAGATCTAGAAATTCAAAGAAAGACACAAGGAAGTAAGTTAGGAATTGAAGAAGTTAAAAGAAAAGGTGGTGAATCTTGAAAATCCGTTGAGTGATAGGAAAAATACTGAGGAATTTATCAAAGAAGAGTTCAAATAAAATTTGTAAGATTGGAAGAAGACCGAAGGAGATTTGAACAAAACTTTTAATTAGAGTACAAACGAATGGAAGAAAAATGAAGAGAATCTCAAGGGCATCATCAAAAAGAAGTTAGATGAAAATGAAGGCTAGATAAGGAATTAAGGAAGTGAAGATTTGTGAGTGTAGTACCATTTTAGATAAAATTTTAGCCCTGTAGAAGAGTCACAAGAATAAGGAAGTATTAGGTTTGATTTGTGAGTGTTTAGATATGATTAATAAAGGAAAATAGAAGGTGGCTTAAGTAGAATAAAATTATGAGGTAACAAGCAAGGTCAAGAATCCGAATATATCTACTAGATTACCTATGGTCATACAACTCTATACTCTAAGGTACTTATCTTCTAATGGTTACTATTCCATATGTAATAAATTTTTCATAAGGCTAATGATTACAAGATGAGGAAGGAACAAAGGGTTCAATGATTTAATTTTAATAATATTATTCATAAAGTAAATCAATGCAAAATTCAAGCTTCTAATCTAGTTACAAAAATTAGAATGAACAATATTTTTCTCGAGAATCTCTATGTGTGTCACAATTATGGTCACAAGTCTAATTTTTTCAAATCTAGAGAACACTTAGTAAGATCAGGACAAAGGAATATCAATTGTTTCAAAAGTGATAAAATTGGTCATTATGCTAATGCATGAAAACTAATTGATGCTCTGATAAAGTCAGTAAATGATAACAATGTTGCAGTATCAAGTGAATAGCTATGGTATAGAAGAAGAAAGATACTAATGAAGAGAACTTTGTGGTACCAGATCTTAGTACTAGCTCTTTTAGTAACTAAGTTGAATGCTTTGGCTCAGGGCGTATTAAGAATGCAAAATCAGTCACTTCCCCTTCTCCGAGGTGTTATCGGTTGAAACTATCTTGTCTCCGATAGGTTGGATGGTTAACCTATGATTATATTTTTTTTATATGATTGATGTGATGTGTACGAATGAGCTACGTCAACAATATTTAATTTTTAGAAGGAAATGTAATTATGAAGGATCATGGTTATAAAAGAAATTTTTTGAAATCATTTGTCACTATTGCAAGAAGAGAAATCAGGGTTTTTAGCATAACTTGTGAGAGTTTGAGAAAAATATCTAGGTGGAGTGAAGACAAAATCTTAAATGGTTGTTCACAATACTGGTGTAGTTGTGTCAAGGATGTTGAAGAAGGAAACAATGGAGGAATTTGATCATGGTAGATTAGATAGATGTAAGTTGTTTTGTTAGCAAAAGATTTGAAGAGAGTTTGTAACTTTGGATTGGATATTTGGGGATAATTTCTTTGGTTCAATGACAAGGAATTTATCCTACTTTTACTGAGTCAATTTTAGGATGGAAACCTGGTTTTGGCTAAAGCCTATATTGTAATGAAAGAAGTAATTAATTGTTGGAAAGAGACACTAATAGAGTGATTTTATGTTGTTATTGATGTCAACTACACATATTTTAGATGATTGGCTAACACCATTTGTGATACCGAAGGTTAGTTAATAAAATTGGTTAAATATATACTTGCTGGCACAGAGATACATTTTTAGTATTATGATCGATATGGACACATATGACATAATTTTGATGTAAGATTGGAGGAGATGATTTATGGGGTGTATATGTTTATGATCATAGAGTTTTATATTAATATTTGATGGAGTTATAACTTTTTGAGTATCGGGTTGATATATTGATGATAGAGACAAAGATAGTTAACTATTAGATCAAGCAACGATCCCATTGGATCAATTATATAATTAGTTTGATTAATAAAGAAGCTAGAGATGACATGGTACATGATGTAAATTTTATGATTTGGGTTAGCATGGAGATTTGATAAGATATTGGAATAACACACTAAACATCACTTATTTTGTTCCTATAGCCGACAGTGTAAAGAAACAAGTTGATATATGAGATTGAGTTTTCAGGATGGATCATAATGATAGTGATAGAGATTCTAATTTGAAGGTTAAGGTATGCAATATACTACTAATGGAACATCATTTAGAAGTTCTCATGTTAGTTGATTAGTTGTACACTTCACTAGAACTAAACTATCATAATTGTTGCTTGTCAGTTCATGACTGGGACAATGAGTCCTATCTATTTTGCATCAGATTGTAGAGGCAGTGAGCCTTGTTGGTGTTTTTTAATTGAGTAGTGAGATCTAGGTTGCAATCTTGAATGTGTGTGCATTCCCCGCTTATGTAGTCTTACCATTAATTATACACTTTATTTATATAGAAGTAAAACATATTGTGGGTTCCACCCCCACCATGGTGTTTCCCCTAATAGGGGTTCCATGATAAAATTTATGGTGTTACGATGTTATGGTTTTTGTGTTATGTTTTACTTTCAGTTGTTTTGGTTTCATTGATATGAAAGTTGTGGTTAAAAGTTGAATCTATTGGAATATTGATTCAACCCCCCTCCTAGTTTTCTTCAATCCTAACAATCGGTATCAGAGCTTTGGTCCTTGGAATAATTCTAACCACTTAAGGAAGATCTTGATGACATATTTGATAGTTTCTAGCAGTGCACAGAAGCAAATTTTGTTTGCACTTGGATATCTTAACAAAGAAAATAATCATAATTCAGAATTGGAGAGAAATATTAAGGATGCTAAAAGATTCACTGAAAACTTGAAGGATCAACTAAGAAAATCCATAGATAAGAGGAAATATCTTTTTGAACAGTTGCAATAGAAAGAAAGCTCAAATGGTTCACATTCCCTAAAATAGAATTACGATGAACATGATCTGATCACAAAGGATAGAGGTAATCTGAAATATGAGCTGGAAGCTATGGTATGAACATGACTAAAGAGATTGAAGAAAAGAAGAATCTTGAACAAACCCTAAAATAGAAGACAAAAGAATGCTAGAGACTGAATGGTGAATTTTCACAATTGAAGATCTACCTTAAGGAATTTAAATATAATGAGTGGGAACTTAAAAGGGTTAACAAAGTTCTTAGGAGTGAACTTGCTATTGCAAGTGAAATCAAAGAAAAATTCAGATTCGGTACTATGAAGCTTGATGAGCAATTGGAAAGACAATGACTAATCAGAGATACACAAGGACTTGTATTTGAGAAACGTGAAATTTCTAGCTCAATAGAGGAAATAAATTCATTACAAAAACAAATTGAAGAACCTATGAAGACACCTATGAGACAAATTAAACTCAATGGGAAATATCTATCATGTAACAAGATTGGTCATAAAGAAAAGGAGTGCAGAAGAAGATCTAATAATGCTACATTTTCTAGCTATTGTTACACCTATAAGAATTATGGAAACAAGGAAAGTGAGTGTAGATCAAGGATGAACAACCAGAAGAACATGGCCTTTTACAAATGAAAAAAATTTGGTCATATTGCGAAGCAATGCAGAATGGGGAAAAACCCTACGAACACAAGGTATGCTAATGTGACATGTTTTAATTGCATCATTTCAATATGAATACTCCTACAGTTGTGGATATTACTGAGAGACCTAGGAAAATATTTAAGAAACACATAGTGAAATCACTATTTGATTCCCCAAAAGGATATTTTTCTTCCATTCCCTATGGTGTTCTACATATTGAGGATGTGCATGCATACATTCATTGTCCTTTGGAGGAATTGAGAGAGAAATCGATAGTTGAACAATGGAAAATAGTTGCCCCAGATTCAGTTTTGAAAGATGAGTATAAATATTTGAGGGAGAAACATTTTACTTAGGTCGTGGAATTTGAAAATTTCTTCAAACTACAATGGATAAGGCTTATTTTGAGATGAGTGCATGATCAATTCATGTGGTTGGATTCACCACACAAGATCACTAAAGAGGTCATGAAGGAAGTTAATATATTTTCATACATTGGTGATGTACCTACACTTAGAACTACATAGAAAGACCTTGTTACTCAACTCATAGATTCACAGTGGGATAAGCGTGTGATGAAAGTAAACAACATTAGACAACTAGATGTGAAATTTTCTTCAATAGTCTTTGGTTATAAAGTTTATCATTCAAGCAAAGAGAATTGAATATCAAGAACCATCATATATGTGGCATACAAAATGGTGAAGGAAAACCTATATTTTTACATATGAAAAACATTGTGAGATCAGTTGATGAAGAATTTTGAGAAGATAAAGAAATATAAGAGATAAATCTTCAAATTTGGGCAGTTATTGGTATGAATATTTTTCTATTTCTCAAAATAATTTCCTGGTGTTGACAATATTGTTTGGAAGAAAGAAAATTCTATGGCTATTCAGATTAATAAGTATTGTAACATGATGGGAGAAAAAATAGATAAGGGAAACTTATGGACATTCTTTAAAAAATTTCAAGATTTAATGCAAGTGAGATATAAGATTCCACCCAAGGTTGTGGAGAAGTATAAGGATGACATATGTTTTATGGTAGATATTGACTCATGCTTAATGAAGGAAGAACAACCTAGAACTTATTGGGTTATGAAGTTGATGGACCATTCCTAGAGGCCTATGCTAAGGATATTCTAAAGAAACCAGTGGATGAAACTGAGAAAATATTTGGTACATACTTTGAGAAATATTTTGAAGTTCACGAGACCCTTACTAGACCATGCAGAGAGAGGAGAGTCATAAAATAAGTAGAAGAAGTGGAAACACTACTTGGATTCACAAAAGAGAAGATTGAACAAGTAAGGAAGAAGTATACAAAATTAGAGAAGGAGAAAGAAAATGCAATTGATTAGGATAAAGGAAAAGGTAAACTTGTTGATGAAACTATTAATGTAGAGGCAGATGAACCTCCTATTTACATTCCTTTTGTACAACCTTTAAGAGGTAGATAGACCATAAATAATACATCTACAATCAAGAAGGAACCTATTTCACCAAAGAAACCTACCCTTGCAACAAAAGGCAAATTGGTGAAGAAAAAAATAGTTCTATCCATGTTGGTAAGAGAGTGAAGAGAAAGCCTAAAAAACCTATAAAGGTGTTGATGAAGACAAAGATGTTTCTACAGACTTTGATGATGTAGTAAAGAAGGTGAGATTAAAAGGTGTTATGGTAGCAAGAATTGTTGAAGATGAGCCCGCAGAGAAGAAGCAAATAATTTATATTGGTGAACCCCATTTCTCTGTTAATGATGTTATTAAGAACATGATTGTTTATGAAGTATTGATTCAAGTTAAAAGATATTATAATAAGTATGATGAAGATGATAATATGAGAATTGAAGATGGAATGATTGAATATATGAACACATACAATAGAGATTTGATAGATATAAAGGGTGAAATACCCGATGAACTATATGACAAGCTTGATGGAAGAATATTGACAACTTTGGAAATGGACAAGGAGATAAGGGAAAAGGTATTGCTTCAACTATATCCTGTATTTTCTATTGAAGAAATTCATAGGACCCTTGATTTGGAAAAGAAATAATTTAGAAGAAAAATAAGAATAAATATGTTGATGATAGGAAGGATTGATGAGGTATATGAAGAGATAGAAAACATTTTGACAAAAGTTCTCATTGAAAAAATATCATTATAATTAAGAGGAAGGATGATACATAGATCAATGTGGAGAAGGATGATTCACCAATAGATACATCTACCCAAAGAATAGAAGATGAATATGATGCATATATTGGAGGTGTTCCTATTACTTTTACTATGTAACCTTTGACATAGGATATAGATCTGACTGAGACTATAGATAATTGTGAGATGAAGGATAATGATGTTATTGACATTGATTAGACAATACATGATGTAATTAGTGATACTGATATGAATCAAAAGGATAAGGAAGTAGAGGTGGAGAAGGTAAGAAATTAAATTCAAACTGATGATACATATACACCTACTATTACTATGAATATTGGAGAAGAGGAAAGATAATGTTATGCTATGGATAATAGATCTGTTCATGTTGTAGGTATAATGAAAAATGTTGAATTTAAATTTCCTTCATGTCCTGAAAAATCATATAAAATGGATATCACTATGGTTGAAGTTCCTACTTGTTATGGGATGCTTTTATCTAGACAATGGTCTGGCTTAGTAGGAGGTAGTATTCAATTAGATCTTTCTTATGCTTCTA
Organism: Thuja plicata; assembly: GCA_018584345.1. Classification (NCBI taxonomy): domain Eukaryota; kingdom Viridiplantae; phylum Streptophyta; class Pinopsida; order Cupressales; family Cupressaceae; genus Thuja; species Thuja plicata. The sequence goes on from MU228264.1 coordinate 311,627, forward strand.
TTCCAGTAAATGGCAGGGAGTAAGAATTGATAGAGAGGCTAGAAATCCATACATTATTTAGAAAGTGGATCCAAGCTTAGTTACACATTTCTGTCATTCTGATATGGATAACTTTCAAGTAAATATTTCAAAAAATGCAATGCATAATACTGAACCTATTGAAATGCATGCTAAAACAAATAATGATACAATTTGGAAAATGTATTTTGATGGTACTTGTTGTAAAGATGGTAATGGTGCTGGTGTCATTTTCTTTGCTCCTGATAAGAAAACATTTAAATATTCCTTCTTACTAGATTTTGAATGCACTAATAATGTCGCAGAATATGAAGCTTTACTTCTTGGTTTAAAGATAGCTAATAAGCATGGAATAAAATGTTTAAGTGTTTTTGGTGACTCTGAATTAATTATTTCTCAAGTTAAAAGTAAATTCATTGCTAAGCATCCTCACCTTAAAAGATATAGAAATGAAGTATAGGATTCTATGGAATGTTTTGATGCTTTTTCTAGTGATTGGATAGACAGATCAGAGAATATCCTTGCGGATTTTATGGCTAACTTAGCACTAAGGCATAATGATATCCCTTGTGAAGACATAGTTCAAGTTGAAGTTAAAACTAGGCCCGCTATACCGGATAACATCAACAATTGGAAATTTTTTGAAGATGATAGAGATATAATAAAATTTTTAGCATGTGAAAAAGAATATGAAGATTAGTTAATAGATTTGAATGTTCATGTCAAAATAGAAAATGGGAAAGAAGTGTTATTTGGAAAGGAAGTCATTCAGTTAAAAACAAATAAAGTTCCAAAAGTTCTTGTAGAAATGGAGAGGTTGTTTGACAGTAAGGATTTAAAGTTGGAAAAGAAAAATACTAATGTCGCAATGGATGATATAGAAAGGATAAACTTGGGAAATGAAGAGACTCCAAAAGAAGTATTTTTGGGTAAAAGTTTAACTCCAAATATCAGAACATATATTATCAGATTATTGAGAAAGATAGACACATATTTTCTTGGTCCTATGATGATCTTAAAGCTTACCAAGAGGATTTTTTCAACATGAGATACCTTTGAAGCCTAATGCTAAACCATTTAGACAAAGGCAAAGAACTATAAACCCTAATTTAGCCCCTAAAATGAAAGATGAGCTAAACAAGATGAGGGATGCTTGTATAATAAAGCCAATTAGACACTCAACATGGGTTTCAAATTTGGGCCCTGTCAAGAAGAAGAATGGTGATATTAGACTTTGTGTGGATTTCAGAAATCTAAATGTATCATCATTGAAGGACAACTATGCATTACCTAACATGGAAGAATTATTACAAAAGGTCACAGGAAATGAATTGTTATCAATGATGGATGGTTTCTCAGGGTATAACCAAGTGAAAGTTAAACAAGAAGAATAGTATAAAACAACTTTTACAAAACCTTGGGGTACTTATGTATATGCTAGAATGCCTTTTGGACTTACTAATGTGGGAACTACCTTCCAAAGAGCAATGGATGTAGTCTTTGAGGATTTCATTGATGTAATTATGGTGGTATATCAGGATGACTTAACTGCTTACTCCAAAAGGGCCGAAGATCACTATGGACACTTGGAATAAATTTTTCAAAGAGCCCTTGAATATGGGATATCTTTGAACCCAAAGAAGTTCCATTTTGCAGTAAGTGAAGGAAAGTTATTAGGACATATAGTATCCAAGGATGGGGTGAGAATAGACCCAGAAAGGATTGCAGTGATTGATAAAATCAAGGTTCCTAAAAGTATTAAAAAGATTCAATCCTTTTTTGTACAAATCAACTTTGTAAGGAGGTTTGTCCCAAACTTTTTAGAGATAATTAAACCCATTGCTATACTGTTGAAAAAGGGTGCAAACATGAAATGGACAAATGAAGCTTTGGAGGCATTTGTAAAGATTAAAAAAGCAATTAAGGAAGCCCTTGTTCTCAAATCCCCATATTATACTAAGCCATTTTAGTTGTTTTCTTTTGCATCATATCATAACATTGTTGATGTCTTATTACAAAAGAATGATGAAGGATATGAACAATCAATAGCATTATTTAGTAAGACCCTTCAAGCTTTTGAGTTAAACTATGATATCAATGAGAAACAATCTTATGCTCTTGTAAAGGTAGTGAAATCTTTTAGGCCTTATTTGGTTGGTTCAAAAGTGTTAGCTTATGTTCCCAATGCAGCGGTAAAGGATATATTCAGACAATCAGAAGTCACTAGGAGAAGATGCAGATGGGTAAATCAAATTCAGGAATTTGACATAAAAATCCAAATCACTAAGATTATTAGAGGAAAAGGATTAGTAAAGTTAATGGCAGAGTCAAATATGGATGCATTACAAGTAAATCATATTGATCTAAGTGGAACTCATACAAGTATTGAAAGATGCCCCTGGTACACTAATATATAGTATATTTTTTGAAACACATGAAATGTCCTGAGAACATTACATATAGCCAAAAGAGGACAATAAAGCTACAAGCATCTAAGTATGTCTTGATGCAAGGAGACCTATATTGGAAAAATAGGGATGGTGTACTTCTATTTTGTTTAGATACATACCAAGCTAAAGAAGTACTAAAAGATCTCCATGACGGAGCATGTGGTGGGCATTTTTTAGCAAAGACCACTGCACATAAGATATTGAATGCAGGATACTATTGGCCTTGCATATTTAAGGATTTCCATGAATATGTTTAGAAATATGAAGCGTGTCAGAGATTTTCAGGAAAACTCAAATATATTGGTGCATTACCTCTAAATCCTATGACTACTGAAGAACCATTCCAAATGTGGGGAATAGACTTTATAGGTGAAATAATTGATATATCCAGTGGTGGGCATAAGTTGATTCTGGTAGCCACTGATTACTTCACTAAATGGGTGGAAGCCATACCAACTAGACAAGCTACTAGTAAAGTGGTAATCAAATTTTTGATTGAAAAGATATTGACAAGATTTGGTGTTCCTCAAAAGATTGTTTGTGATAATGCTATGTGTTTTAGATCTGCATAAATTATTGAATTTCATGAGAAGTATGGAATAAAGATTTCCTTTTCATCCCCTTATCACCCTCAAGGAAATGGCCAAGCAGAATCTAGCAACAAGAATATAATGAAAATCATCAAAAGGATGTTAGATAATACCAAAAGAGCATGGGATTCAAAGTTACCCCTTGCACTTTGGGCAGATAGAATTACAGTTAAGAAATCTACTGGATATGCTCCATATGAACTTGTTTATGGAAAGAAAGCTCACTTACCACTGAATAATTTGTTGCCAGTGTACAAGTTTATGAATAAAGAACAATATGAGGACGTAGATTTCATGGAAGATAGACTATTACAACTTGAAAAATTAGATGAGATAAGGAATAGAGCTCATGAAAGAAACCAGGAATTGCAACAGAAATTAAAAGATTTATTTGATAAGAAAACCACAGAAAAGAAATTTTAGGAAGGAGACTTAGTTTTGAGATGGAATGTGAAAGATCAAGACAAAGGTAAACATGGAAAGTTTGATGCTTTATGGATAGGTCCTTTTGTCATCATCGGTAAAGGAGGTGAGCATTCTTACATTTTACAAGATTTGGAAGGTTACAATCAAGAACTTCCTATGCATGGTCAGTATCTTAAACCTTTCTTTCGTTAAAGATAACAATAGGCAAGTGTTCTTTCTTTTCCTTTTTTCTTATATATACATATATTATCGCTATGTTTTCTAATGGTCTGCTTTCCAGAGATAGCTTCGATCTTGCTGTGTTTAGGTGTAAACACACATCCCCAAAAAGAGCCACTGGTGGAACCCATGTTAACAAAATAATTTATATTCATTCTTGTTGAGGGAAGTAACTGTCTACACATACCTACTTGTCTTTTATAGCTTCCTTTTTTCATCCTTGTCTTATCAAAGTGTTATCATGTATTTATTCACTTTGATATGTCTTAATACTTAATGTTTAAAGATTCACTTTGTCTTAGAATCATTTTCTTAAAATTTATTTTTCACTAGGGGAATCTAGGAACATTATCTTATGACTTCCTTCTCTTAAAGACATAATATGATTACAATTGATCTTGAATGTGCTTTTGATTAAGTTTAAAGTCAGATTATGTGATGTTATTATATAAACCCTAATGCAATTAAAAGAAATTATGCATGTATTACCATCACATTATGAATTATTAATCTGTGCTGATGATAAAAGTGGTCAAATTATAATCATGACCTAAGGAGTAATATTTTATGTAGGAAATTATATCTTTGATTTAATGATATATTCTAATGTTTTGACATTTTGAAAAGGATGATCCTAATTTAGTTAATCTTCCATGGATTTGAATGTTTATCATTTCTCAAATGGAAAGGTTGTGTTATTATCTATGATCATGATCTTATGATTACAATATGTTATAACTTGATAAGTAACGATAATGATAAATGAATATTTCCTTTTCATATATATAGATCTATGTGTTATGCCCTAATTTAACTAGGGTGATCATTATTTTAAAGCTGTGATACTAATATTGGAAAAGAGGTTAGTAAGTAT
>MU228264.1:316533-326875 GCA_018584345.1 Thuja plicata
CTTTCTTCATATGTTAATTATATATTTCATCTTATGTTTACGACTTTTATCTATCTAAAAGAATCAATGTTTAAAATGTTTATTATGATTACTTATATTATAAATTACTCACTATGTGAGTATTACATGATGATGAAGAATGTAATGAATTTTAATTACTACATGGCGTTTTGAAATATTATAATCTTATTTGCCGCTTAATGTTTATTTTATTATTGATTAATTGATTTTGTAAACAGACTGAAAAGGTGGCGAATACAAAATGAGCGAATGGCTAAGAGTTTTAACGTCAAAGATGTAATACCAAACGCAGACATAGTTAAAAGGAATCTCAGTAAATGATCGATGCTCTTGTACAGTCAATAAGAAGTGACAGAAAATAGAAAAAGTGAACGCTGAAGATGGGTGTTGTTGATAGTCTCAATTAATGAAATTGTCGACAAAGATACATTCACTATGTGAGCATTTGCACTACGCCACCCACCATCAAGACATTAAATCCTCTGCACATCAGCAGTTTATCAACATTGGGATATTTGACGCGACGAGGAGATTATGAATAAGATCGAGGGATATGATATACAGTTTGGAGTACCATGCCATGCCATGTATCCATCTACAAGAAAGTTGACATTCTCCACAACATGCTGGTCGATGTACCATTCCCTACGCCACATCAGTTTGCAAAGTTATCTAAAATGATACCCGCCACCTCTAGCAGCAAGCATGGCATTATCAACAGAGGGTGCAGAAATGATAGAAAAACATTATATCCCGATGCCATTATAAGGAAAAATGGTAGAGGTAGCAGTTGACCGAGTGTAAATTGCTGTTGTAGAGTCACAAGGGTCTAAGAAAATGGAAGAATTAGCTTAGATCTATTCCCTCATACACCACAGATCTACATGCTGATCGATAAGCCTGCTAACTCATCGATGACTCATCAGATGAGTTAGCAGACTGATGAATCAAACCTTTTCGCGCTGACTTCTATCATTTCCAAACATCGGCAGAGGTCGATGAAGGCAACAATCCTCAAACATATCTTTAGATATATGTTTCTATACAACAAGGAGGAGCCCAATGCAACCAATAGGAGGTTTTTAAACAAAATCAAATAGTTAGGAAGTTAGGAAAGCTATCCATCCGAAGGAAAGCTATCCATCCGAATGGTTGGTATTGTAGTTAATGAAGCGTAGAGATTTGTATCTCAAAACAAAATAATTGATAAGTATAATCGGTTGTGGATTAGTTTTGGTGAAAGGGTGTGATGATCCAGCGTACCCTTTCAGATTTATATTTATATTCATTCTAAAATCTGCAAATCAGGAGAGGAGAATAACATTGGAACAAGATAATGATTGATATGTTGAAATTATTGATGTAATGGAATGAAAGATACTCGAATTTGAAATCATATTGCAAAGATCCAATTCACCATTTCTTGTCAACCAGAGATAAGTTGGTATTTTATTTATCGTGCAATAGTTGTCTCATTATTTATTTACAATCAAGTCCTTCAGATAAACAAATTTGAAATTCTTTAAAGTGATAGTTTTGATTTGCGTATAATTCAATTTAAGTTTACATTCTGTATATTCAATTATTTCTTTCTCATTTTCGTATGGTTAAAATCTTATTGATTAAAGTATTGATCAACTAGTCCGTCATTTGAGAAATAGTATTAAATTGAAGTATTGTTTAAACTTTTAGTTATATGCGCATTTCATAACGCCTTAAGGTGATAAGCTTTTGTTTCAAAGCTATCTTTGAAGTTGAACGTAAGGTTGAAGATATATCAACTCTGGTTGCCCATTATTGAAATAAAGCACTGGTCTCTCTAGTTAATTAAATTTGGTATAAAGTTTCATTGTTTCAAGTTTTTGAATTACTCTTTTATTTCATCTAATCCATTTCATATCTCAATCATATCAGGCAAATATTAAATACATTATATTTCATTAACAAATATATTTTTAGTTTTGTAATCTTATTGACACATTGAGAAGCAGGAGTTGAAGTTTTCCGTTATCCGTTATAGGAAATTTCTAAGAAGACTTTGAAGACAAGTTTTAAAGTGCAGGCCCACCAGCCTTGGTTCCATGGAATCAGAATTGTAGGAGGTTGTTGAAACCTCATTCGTTAGCAAATCGATCATATTTATCTTCATTGGATAAACGAAATTTGTTAGAACTCCAATCTGTCAATTTTGAGCACCAACACAACAGACCAAGAGACTAAATAGGGGCACCCTATGGATGATGCATTCCATCCACATTATGAAGAGGATATCGATTTTGGTATACCTCTCCATATTGCTACTGATTTGGACAAAGACTTGTATTATTCCAATCGTTAATCTAGTGCGAGTGGTAAAGGAACTCCTTAATCATCATCATCAAGGAGGGGAAAGAAGATGAAGGAAAGTATGGTTATTTCCTTGGATGTCATATGTTAAACTATCAAGGAACTAAAAGAGGGCATTAGTTAGGCCCAACTTGTCAAGTTTGATATATCTCATAATGATAATGCTTTACGTAGCGTGTATACTGCTCTCAAATCCATCCCTAAACTGAGTCAAGATATCATGCTGAAGGTATATGAAACTTTCATGGTTGAATGAGAAAGAGCCAAAGGGTTCTTGTTGATCAGTGAAGAGGAGAGAATAAACTATATTGCAGTGAAATTTGGAGGATTGTAGTTATTTTCTAATAGTTTTAAGTCTTCAAATTTGAACATAGTTCACATATGCTGATACAAATGTGTTTTTGTTGATGATTTGTACTATTCATTTTACTATCACTATTACTGTGACTGTTACTATTATTGGCATTTTTATTGTGTGCATAGGAACAAGAGCATCATTTTGTAAATGAGGGTGCAGGTTACTTAATTATGTGACATGTTTGATATACATAGTTATTGTTCTATGGTTTTGTCCTATGTTTTAAGTATATTCATATTCATCACTCTAAACCAAGCTCATTCATCTTCAAATCTGAACATAGTTCATATATGCTAATATAAATGTGTTTTGGTTGATAATTTGTACTCTTCATTTTATTGTTATTGTGACTGTCACTGTTACTGTGTTTGTTACTGTTATTGGCATTTTTTTGATTTATGGTAAAAAAGGGTTTTAGGTGGACCTAAAAACCCATACAAGCATTGAAAAAAGGAATAAAATTTAAGCCCGTTGAACTGAAACAAATAAGCAAACTAGCCCATTAAACCCAGAACCAACACAAAAAAAAACCAGAAGCAAAAAACCTGAAACCAGCTAACCACCCAACAAATGAAAACCAAAAAATAGACTAGCACTAAAGCAGGGGTATAGAAGGACCTAGGAAAAATCCAAAAGAGTTCCCTCTTCCTCCTTTACCTCAGACACCTTCTTGAGAGCAACGTTAAAGTCTGAGAGTTACAGGATCTTTTCTTGAATTTTATTCTCTTTAGTAGATTGAGTGTGCATGCCTGGGCCAGCATCATCCTCTTCATCTTTTTCATCCTTAAGCTTCATAGTCGGAGACCCAACATCCAACTCAGACTTGATGGTTTTGAAGCACTCCATCGCATAACCCATAAAAAGGTTATTATCCCTCATGTGCTTCTTCAGAGTGTTCTCCAAGATATCCATTCTGTCACTCTTAACTAAGCTCATTCATCTTCAAATCTGAACATAGTTCACATATGCTGATATAAATGTGTTTTGGTTGATAATTTGTACTCTTCATTTTACTGTTATTGTGACTGTCAATGTTACTGTGTCCATTACTGTTATTGGCATTGTTTGTTATTTCTAGTAAAAAGAGGTTTGAGGGGGACCTGAAACCCCATACAAGCATTGAAAAAAGGAATAAACTTTAATCCCACTAAATTGAAACAAGACTACAAACCAGCCCGCAAAATCCAGAACCAACACAAAAAACTAGAAGCAAAAAACCTTAAACCAGCTAAACCACCTAGCAAACAAAAACCAAAAAATAGACCAGCACTAAAACAGTGGAATAGAAGGACCTAGGAAAAATCTAGAAGAGTTCCCTCTGCCTCCGTCTTTGCCTTAGACACCTTCTTTAGAGTAGCATTAAAGTCTGAGAGCTCCAAAATCCTATCTTGAATTTTCCTTTTTAGTAGATTGAGTGCGCTTACCTAGGCTAGCATCATCCTCTTCATCATTTTCATCCTTGAGGTTCACAGTCAGAGACCCAGCATCCAGCTCAGACTTGATGGTGTTGAAGCACTCCATCGCAGAACCCATAAAAAGGTTATTATCCCTCATGTGCTTCTTTAGAGTGTTCTCCAGGATATTCATTTGTTCACGCAGATCCTTCAGGTTTTTCCCCTCCTCTTTATCCTTTCGACCATCAATCCTCGCCAACCCTGTACCCAAGTTCCACTAAAGAAGATCAACCTTAGCAGAGAGGGGAAAAAAACTAAGATTGAGGCTTTTAATTTCCTTGAAAACCCATTTAATAAGGCATAACGAATACATCAACATCGCCTTCACCATTTGGAGAACACTAAAAGGGGGTTCAATCTTATCATCCATGTCCTCTTGAAGGAGTTGAACATTATATTCCTACATGTCAGCTGTTCTTGTGAAGGGAATATTCCTAGAGCTGGAACAAAAATTACCCTTCTCAACAGTCTCCAAAACTGGAGTCTCATCATCCTTCTTCCTCTTGGACTACACCTCCATGACCACTTGAAGCTTTGGGGAAATAGGAACATCATGATCTTTAGAGCTAGATTAATTGACTTGAATGGGAACCTTCTGACCACCCACATCCCCATATTTATCATTTACTTCAGTGTTTTCACCTTTTTCCTTGGCTTCATGGGCATACTCATTCTTGTCCTCTTCTTCACCATAATCACTCTCTGAAGCTGATAGGGACTCTTTTCTTTCCTCTTCAGACTGGGTACAGGGGACACCATTAGTATCTGCATAGCCATCAACACTCTTGCATTCAGAGTCCATTTCCATCCCATCCTTGTTATCAAATTTTTCATTTTTTAACCACTTTAAACTCTGCTTTATTCTCACCCTCCCAAATCTGTTAACCCAAAGCCTTAGAAAAACCAGAGTCTCTAGGTGAAAGGATAAGAGGGCTACTAAAAACTTTCTTAACATGCTCAACAATTAGAAGAAAAAGACCCTCATGTAGAATGAGCTTTCTCTCTTTCCTCCTATGATCAATTATGCTATGGCGAAGGGACTGCAATAGATAAAATGGGAAAGAAACCCTAACCTTATAAATGAAATGATAAAGTAGCAAAAAATGGTAGGAATAAGCCCTTTTATACCTACCATCCAGAGTGATATACTCCATGACAGTAGTAAGAACCTTCACCCAGATCTCCTTGAAAGTGTCCACATCATAACAGCTACTAAACTCTTTCACAAAGCTCTCGGCCTCCGCCTTGTCATTTGGGAGGTACTAAATGGATTGTTGGGATGTCTACTTGTCTTTGTAGAACTTTATACCCTTGGTTTTCAACCCAGACACCTCCGCAATAAGATCTTTGGTAATTTTTACAGCCATTACCCTAATAGTCACAGTGTCATCCTTCCATCTCTCAATAAAAGCCTTCATGATTTCATCTTTGAACCCATGAAGGTGCTCTATGTACGTGATGAGCCCTCCCTTCCTAAGATTATCCCATACCTTAGTCTTATTCTTCCATGATTTACAGTTGTTCAACTCTCTATGGTTAAGCCCTCCACCTATGATTCCCTCAGAGAAAATACTCTCAATAGAAATGGTGGAAACAATATAGAGATAGGACACAATGGAAGATTTCAAATTGAACACAATGCAAATATACACGTGTCTACACTTAGCCACCTTGTGAAAGAAAATACTTTTTTTAACCCTTATATCTACTTTAATTAACTTGCACCTTTTCATCAAAGCTTTTTAAGATATTCCCAATATTTTCTTTTTCTATGAGTCACATCAAATACCAACTTGACCTTCAAATCGAAGGTCAAATAAATTCCACCATGCCAAGTCACGACGTCCTCAGCCCTGACTGCAATGTTGGCCAATGCATCCGTAGTACAATTAGCCTCCCTGAAGCTATGAAAAATAATGACCTGCTTAAAGGAATTAATGATTATCCAAGCCTCTTTAATAATTTCCTTAATAGACCATGATAGCTTAGTCACTCCTTTAATGCAATTTAAAATGTTCATAGAGTCACCTTCAATCCACACATTTTGAGGGATGTCCTTTTTTATAATTTTTAAAGTTTGAAGGAGAGCCATAACCTCCACCAAATGATTGGTTTGGATGCCAATAGGGAACGCAACCATGATAGAAAGATAGTTGGCCATGTCATCTCGAGTAATACTACCACATCTGGCAGGCTCCATATTACTCTTCACCGCACTATCAAAATTGGCTTTGATCTACCCAGGAGGGGGGAAAGCCAGATGGCATTCTCCCGTTGGGATGACGAAATAACATTGGTGCTAGTAGTGTTAACTCTAGCAAAAAAATACAGCTTAGCTCCATTCATGATATTACAGTTCTCTTTAATGCTTCTCTTAATCTTTTCAGCAATCACCACCGTAGGAAGGGCCCAATATCTCTAAACAATCTATCATTACATTCTCTCCATAGTTTCCAGATAACATGAGGGGCAATGATGTTCCATAGAAACTTGTTTATAGGAACCTCATCTTTTCGCCATTGAGTGAAGAAATCCTCCATATTATCTGGGAAACCCCAGTATATCTTCTAGCATAGAAAAAAGAGGCACCAAAATTATTAGGAGCACCAATAGTCAATATCCATATGGTAAACCAAATCTTCAACTTTCTTACATAGAAACATTATATTTGATAGAATCATGACTCTCTTTTGGAGATTATCAATAGTGAGAATCCTATTCTAAAAAATAAGCCAAAAGAAAATGTTAATTTTAGGAATTAAGAGTTTATCCCAAACCTGGGCCTAAAAGGGGGGAGGATACGAAAACTTCAACAAAATATTAGAGGTAGAAGCAACAGCAAAGACTCTAGAAGGAAGAATCCCCCAAATTAGATTCTCATCCCTAGTAGAGTCCACTTTCCAGACATTCAGATCTAGCATCAGAGGCTTAAGCAAAAAATCAACAGCAGAAAGATCAACCCAAGACTGGCACCCCCAATAATCTTTAACCCATAGACCGAATCTCTGTAAATAAATATCAATAAAAGGCTGGAGGGTGGGAATAGAATTCAGAGGATAATATTTAAGCCAACAATCTCCTTAGAATTTAATTCTCCTGCCTATACCCAAAATCCACTTAGCACCCTTGAATGTCGTCTCTTTAGCTTGCTGGATACAATTCCAAATAAAAGAGCCTTGCACCTTCACACTAGACAACATAAATATGAGCGAAGGAGTAAAGATATTTATTGTGAATATTCTCATTCCACTCTTTGTTCTCACCATAGATCTTCCAAATTTGCTTAGCCAGGAGAGCCTGATACGTAACTCTTAATGGGCAGATCCCCAAATGTCCCCACTTCTTCAGAGTGCACACCAACTAAAGCCAATATTTTTCTTTCTTCCAACCCTATCCAAAGAAAATTTCTCTGAATCTTCTCAATTATATATGCAAATTTACCAAGGATTTTAAACAACCTAAGGGCATAGATAGAGAGACTCAATAGGGAAGCCTTTAGGAGTTGAAGTTTACCCACTTGACTTAACATAAATCCCTTCCAACCAGCTAATCTCCTATTGAATCTCTCCATAATACCATCCCAAAAAGAGTTAGGAGGTCTTAAGCCCAAAGGTAGACCAAGGTAGGTGGTAGGAAAATCACCACTTTCACACCCAATAATTCTAGAAATTCTTTGTTGTCTTTCCTCTGGCGTGTTAATAAAAAATAGAGAGATCTTATTCCAATTAAAAATTTGACCAGTAGCCTGAGAATAAATAGAAAGTGCCTGTTTAATTGTTCTAGCCTCCTAGATGGTAAAAGAGACAATTATAACAGTGTCGTTAACAAATTTCTCATGGGAGCACGACCTGGAAGAAGAGGAAGGAATGAGGCCCATTAAAGATCCATCAGTCACCAGTTTCTTAAAATAGCGACCAAAGCCCTCCGCCAAAATGGCAAAGAGAATAGGGGACAAGGGATCCCCTTGATGGAGCCCCTTGGAAGGCTTGAAGAATTGAGAAGAAGAGCCATTTGCAATAACTACAGCCATAAAAGTACTAATGAGCTGGAAAACCAACTACAAGAATTTATCATAGAAACCAAAGGATCAGAGAACCTTGATCAAAAAATCACAATCCACCCGGTCATAAGGCTTCGAGAGATCGAGTTTCAACAGGAAACCATAATTGTTAGAGGAGTGGGTAGAATGAATGACCTCATGCACCTTCATAATAGAAAAAATAATTTCCTTGACAAGAACAAAATCACTCTGCTGGGGGGAGATGATATTGTGGAGGATAGCCAGTAGTCTAAGAGTGATAACCTTTAAAAAAAATTTGTACACTGAATTACATAAGTTGATCGGCCTAAAGGAATCCATAGAATCAACACTAGGTTTTTTGGCAATCAAGGCAATGAAGGTAGCATTAATTTATTTAACCATAGTTCTTAACCCAAAGAATTCTTTAACAAAATTTCAGATTTCCAGGCCCATTATGTGCCAAAATTTCTGAAAAAGAACAAATGAAACCCGTTTGGACCCGAGGACTTATCACCCTCAAAAGAGAAAATAGAAAGCTTGATTTCCTTTGAGGAGGGAATATCAGTCAACTTCTTATTAGTGACATCATCCAGAATGGAGGGGATAGAATCAAGAAGCAAGGCTTGGTTTCCTAGGGAAAGCGAATTATCTTTAGATACGAGGGAAGAAAAAAAGTCAACCATAGCCAAAGAAATGTCCTTATCATTACTTACCATACCGGATTCCTACTTGAGTCTAGAAATTCTATTGGAATCTCTATGTTTAGAAGAAAACATATGGAAGAACTTGGTGTTCTTGTCTCCATCTTTCAGCCATAGCGATCTTGACCTTTGTCTCCAGTACACTTCCTCTTTAGATACGATATTATGAGTTTTGGCCAAAAGAGTCTCCTTCCTATCCTTAATTTCTTGTGACATGCCTATCTCTTGGATAGTATCTAGAATAACATCAAGCTCCTGATTTAGATCAATCTTAGTTTTGAAAATGTCACCAAACACTACCTTACTCCAAGATTTAATATTTTTTTATATGGTGGATTTTTTTAGACACACTAAAGATAGTAGTACTGCAAATGTTAACATTCCACCAATCCCTAATTCTGTGCTCGATCTCTAGGTGATCAATCAAGATTTTCTCAAATTTTAAGTGGAGATTTCCCTAAACCATCATTAGATCAACAACAAAGGAGATAGGGAAGTGATCAGACCCAACCTTTGTGAGAGAGGAGAGCGAGCACCAAAAGATATTGAACCAACTACCAGAGATCATTAAAGCACGATCAAGACGGAACTGAATAAGGTCCACACCAACTCTTCTATTAGACCAAGTGTAATTAACACCTTGGAGATCAATATCAACAAGAGCCTATCTATTAACAAAGTCCATAAGCTCAACTCTTTCCTCTAGTTGACTCTGGCTATCAACTACCTAAAAATTCACCTCTAATATTATTTTATTTCCTAAAGACAACAATACCACCCAGGGCTCCATCAGAGCTAAAGCTAGAAACACCACCATATTTGAAGATTATAATTTTTTCCACCTTTTCTTTCACCATCTTGGTCTCCTAAACAAGAATGATATCAGGTTTGTGATCTCTAACCAAGTTCCTAAGCGTATCCTGCTTATGGGAGGCATTCAACCCCCTGATATTCGATGAAATGAATTTCATTTCTTAACTGGGGTACACACTTCCTGGATGGTAAATTGCTTACCATTCGCAATATACTTTTCTCTTTTTCTTTCTCTAATATCTTTTTTGAGAATCTTCCTGGGGTTTTTTTTTCTGATATCCAATGTTCGCCTTCAAATTTTGAACCTTGGATCCCCATCTTTACTACGGGTAACTACTCCCTTAGGGCCAGGAGTTGAAAACTTATTATACTATTTTTTTTTGTTTCTTCCCCATTTGAGTGGTCCAGGGAGCTCCATGCATGTCCAGAAAATCCAGGCCATCATGAACAATAGGGTCTTCCTTTCCACTCTCAAAATAGGTATCAGGAATAGAGGAGAAGTGTCATGCCCCGCAAGGGAACCAGGGAAGAGAACAGAGATTTTTTTTTTTTTTTTTTTTTGAAAAGAAAAACCTAAGTAAAAATTCATGAAAATTTTTAAACTTTTAAAAGAGTTATGTGAACAATA
>MU228264.1:326975-340065 GCA_018584345.1 Thuja plicata
CCATGAAAACACATCAGACACATATCCATGAAACATAAAACATCATGATAATGGTTAGATATAAGTCCTTTGGTTAGATCCATAAAACATATAAAAATAGATGGTTTTCTAATCTCATAAACATATAAATGATAACCATAAATGAGCATATAAATCATATCATCATCCACGAAATATAAATGTAAATGTATAGTTCTAACCATCATAATAAAATGTCCAAGTCAAAAGTCCAAGTATCACCATAGGAGAGGGTATTACAAGAAGTCCTCCTCATTTGACTTTTTAGGAATGCTTGGTGAGGAGTCCTCCCCCATCACATCACTATCTGACTAAGAAGTATGAAAGGTTCCTTCCACATTGATCTGCAAACCCTTGAGGTTAATGTCATCAGCTTGGATAGGAATGAAAACCTCCACAGACACTTCCTTCATCAAAGAGTTTGAGACATGGGTAACAAATTCAAAAAATTCCCCATATTCCAGGTCAGGCTGACCATTTAAATTTACCATATCTCCTTGGCTTCCTGCCAGGATCGGATCAACCTTGTTGATACTAACACATTCAGCCATAACAAAAGGATTTTTCTCCTTCCAAACTTGTTTGGACTCCTTAGGAGGTTTTGGGCTAGAATCTGTTCTTTTAGTATCCTTTTTAACTTTCTTCAGATAGTTCTTTTCCCAGTGACCCATTTTATGACACACAAAGCAGGCAAAGGGAAGAGATTCAAATTCCACTTCCTACTTCCAAATACCTAGTTTAGAGTTAATGTTTATAACCGAGGGAAGGTTGTCAAACTGGCATATATTGACACAAATCCTGAAAAAAACTAGATAGGACTTGGTTTTTTTCATAGTATCTATCGTAAGAAGCTCCCCCCAAAAAGGTGGAAGCCAAACCCTTAAAGAATTCCTGGTTCTAGTATTCGGGAGGTAAGCCAGGGAATCTTACCCAGACCAGGGTGCCCTTGAAGAAATTTTCTAAATAATTCTAGTTTGGAGCCCATTTATGAAAGGCCACAACCGTTCTACCAAACATCCAAGGACCACCACACAGAACATAATCCAAATATTCTTTATTAGAGAAGGCGAAGGAAAAAAAACCTTTGAGTAAAGCGGAAATGTCCACCTGTCCCTTCAAAATCCATCTTTTCTTAAAACAAAAGATCTAACCAATTCAATATTTGGTCAAGGGCCCAGGAACTTACCAACCTGAGTGAGATCCATAGCAGAAAAAAAGTGATCCAACAGAGTATCTGGAACAAAAATAGTGACTTCGCTAGCTAGGAGACCTACCTTAACAGCCACAATAGGAGAAGAAGGATTTCTCGCCAAATTTTCTCCCAAAATTTCTGACCACTTTTTGGTATTGGAGGGGTTGACCTTGACACTATCTGTGCTTGTCCCTTCTCTAGTCCCCATTAGTGAGTCCTTGGAAGGATCTATTTCTTCCTTCTTCTCCACTAGAGAAGGGTTAGGCCCATTCCCTAAGACATTCTCACTGGCAGTCAGTGGGCCAAGAATCAAAGGTCGTGACAACACTTCCTTCGAAGGAATCACATGTACACCCAGTAGGGGCAAGGAGAAAGTTGTGACAACCTAGCAAGGGGAAACATTCTCCTTACCACACATAGGAGGAACTGACAACTGCAATGCCAGACCCAAAACATGACCTGGAGAAATAGTCGAAGAATAAACCATGTCCATCGTGACATTCTCCAGACCTTTGCCAAAACCAGAACCCGCAACTAGATCACCATGCCTGGCTGGGGAACTCTTGAAATTTGAAAATTATCTCCCACTCAAAGCATCTCCCATCTCTCTTCCTAAAGCATGAAGTTTTTGTTATCCCTATTATTGGTGTTGTTATTGTTACTATTTGTTACTATTAGTATTAATATTATTGTAACTAATGTTATTTGCATCATCAAAAATCAAACTTCAATTCCACATCAAAAGTCATAAATATATAAATAAAGGCTTAAAAATCTGAGTGAAATCCTTATTTGAAATATCAATCCTTACCGACAATCCAACCATCACACTCAATATAGCTATATAATTTTTCCCAT
The DNA here is from genome assembly GCA_018584345.1 of Thuja plicata. Classification (NCBI taxonomy): domain Eukaryota; kingdom Viridiplantae; phylum Streptophyta; class Pinopsida; order Cupressales; family Cupressaceae; genus Thuja; species Thuja plicata. The sequence continues at coordinate 329,044 of MU228264.1, forward strand.
GGCTTAGAGAAATAGGTATCTCAACATATAAGAAATGGGTATCTCAACATAGAAGCCTGGACTTGTTTTATTTCCATTTGCACTTCATGTGACTTAAATTAGGTTTGAACAATTAGTGTATGTCTTGTTATTCAAATAGAAATAATTATGTAAAAGTAGGGGCACTAAATATTGGGTCCCTATTATGAGTAGATTGTATTTTAACGCTACTAGTATTTTGGATTCTATGCTATCAAGCCTCAACATGACAGAGCTATAGAGTAGAGGATAGTGAGAGTATTTCAAGACACAAAGTAAAACTCCAAATAAATAGTATACAAATTTGGAGTTTGGGATCTAGTGGGACTTACTTATGATGTCATCTTTGTTTGATAATAATGTAGGCCAACTTGAAGAGGGTATACACAACATGCAAGGAAAATTGACTAACATACTTGCGCTCATTCTGGATCTTCGAATTCGCTAACAAAAGTACACATCTAAAATTTTGATGGAAAGAATCCAGCCACCTAGATTAATTAAATCAAGAATTATTTTTACATTCATCAATTCCCATGTGGACAAAAGGTTATAGTGGCATTCTTATATCTGGTACTCAAGCAATTTATTTGATATAGATGGTTGTGTTCTTAAAATACTAGGATAACCCTCACTATTACCAGGTCAATTTTCATAAAGGAATTGTTGATGTAATTATAAATAGTGTATCAAAGAATCACTTCAAATAGTCAACCAAACTACAACAAACAAGATCAATCAAATATTATATTTAACGATTCTAGAAACTATCACTCCAAGTAAAAAAAATTACAAAGGAGAGCTTGAAGGATTTGTTTCTTTGCAGTCTGAAGGAAAACATCCATGATAAGGTATGCATGTTTAATCATCTTATTATACTTGTTACTTTTATCAAGACACATGGGGAAATGGAAAATAGTTTGGCTCTCAACAGGCAAAGTTTTAGTAGCATAAGAGTGAACAAAAAAGAGAAAAATATTTCTACATTAACTATGATGGAAAATAAAACCCCAAACACAAATAGGTTGAAAAAAATTATTGTTCAACATTAAAGAGGCTAGTGAGGAATAAGAAGATGAAGTATTAAACCTTGGTATTGACCAAGAGGAGAAATCAAGAGATATCCAACCAACTATTTATTTTCATATTTTTTTTGGAAAAATCTCCCCTCACAACTTCGTCAATAAGATGTTAGCATCTCATTTAAATTATTTTATCTATTGAGATCCTAAACTTTAAATCATGACTGCAAATGGGGATGCAGTCAATTCTTCTAAAATTTCCATGGGAGATATTGACTAGATTGCCCTATGTTTCCTACATCCATGGGTGCAATTGACAGATTTTGAAGTCTAGTGACTCACTATATTGGGAACAATTCAGATGAACTTCCAAGAGCTATTCATGTGTTTTCAAATTTTTAACCAATGGGTAGGATAGTTGAGCTAAGAGAGTTGAGTGTGAAATCTCAATCCTTCGCGAGAAATCACTTCTGATCCATATACACACCCTCCAATCACAGTCCCATAGCACATGACATCTCTTCATATTCCATAACATGCAAGTCATATCATTTAAACACATTTTACTAGGAAGTGTGTGACTTATGCTAACTCTATCAACTTTGTGTCAAGTTTTCATATAGACATCCTAATTTTAAAGCTTGATGAACTCCATTTTCAAATTCCAAAAATTGTTCTGGTGTTTTTTAAGGACATCTTGGTATATAGAAAAACTATGGGAAATCAATTGGTACATGTGAATCATAGTTTTGAAATTATTTAATAACATCAAATTTATGCTAAGAAATTCATGGATGTTTTGCGAGTGAAAAGGATAAGAGAGCCTAGATCATATTGTTTCCCATGGAAGATTCAAGGTGCACCAGGTCAGAAGATCAAGGCCATACTAGACTGAAAAATGCTTAAACAATCATGAACCCACATGGTTTATTAGGGCTCACAGGTTACCATTTCTGATTTGTTAAAGCATACAACAACATAGTAGCACCACTCCTAGCTTTATTGAAGGGTTCCTAGTGGAATGAAATGAAAACCAAGGAATTTGAGAAGCTAAACAAAGCCATGTGCACAACTCTTGTTCTTGCCACCTCTGATTTTCTATAACCTTTATAGTTGAATTTTGTGCTTAGGGTATGGCATTGGAGAAATGCTTGTTAGAATGAAAAAAGGGAAAACATCTATTAATTATTATTAGGTCTGTATTCACACAAGCATGCTTAAACTTACTTAGATCATAAGTTTTTTTTGTGTCTCACCTCATAAGATTAAGACAGGTCATCATCTAATTTAATCCTCATCTAGAGTTTCACCCATGTGCTTACAATAAGGGTTCCACTCTATTGTAGTCATAAGGTTTTTGTATTTAATTAAGTCTCAGGCTTCATAGAAAATCATTTTTTTCCTCTTGTGCGAAAACATGTTTTAGTTACAAGTATAGTTCCATGGAGTTTCCTATCCTTGGGACATGAGGATGGGTAGATGTGGTGTCTGAGGGCCTTGATTTAGGGATGGCATGGGGGAAAATAGCAAAGGAGCAATGAAAGATAGTGCTAATATATATAGTACTCAAAAAAATAGAAAGTACAAGAATTACAAAAAGACTTTGGAAAATAACTCGGGTCCACTAGTTCCATTTTTTCCCTATCCATCTTGGCCTCCACAAAATAACCCCCGAGTGGAAAATTTTGTAACGCTAATAGGCCCTTTCTTCTACAAATTTGGGTTCAATGCGTAGGCATCTATGTGTATGCACGTGTTGATCTTCTCTCATCTCCAATGAATAATTAGCTAAATGTGCTCATTGTAGAATGGTAATGTGGGGTCCTCTCCACATAATAGTCCTCATTTGATCTAACATATAATCAATGCACTCCTACACCTCTCCAAGGCTAGGTGCGATTCACTTGTACATCTCTCCAAGGCTAGGTGCATGAAATTCCTATATCTATTGACCTGAATAACTAGAGTCATCATGGAGATTATATATTTTGCATCACCACAAAAAAACATCACTCTTCACTACATCCTTCACCCTTATCCATTGCTCATCTTGGATTAGAGCCACCAATTCCATTCTATCGTCACAACCATTAGATGAAATGCCTCTTGCAACTCAAGAATTCTCTCCAAGAGATGGAAATAGGATGCGTATCTAGTCACAAAAGATTTCTAGAATTCCTTCTTAGAGGTCTTGAAGAGTGCAATGCTTGCAAATAAATATTTACACATCTCTAGCACCATTGACCATTGCTTTGATCCAATCAATCCTTCCTATGTCCTTACGTATCCTAATATCCATTGACTTGCATTTGCAAGCCCATTGTTTATGTTTCTCATGTTGTCAATTTCTAGTATTGCTTACCACTCCTTTTAGCTAGTGTGCTTTACCTTCCTTATACGGTTGCATTTCTCAGTCATGTTGCTTTTTACATATTTAAGTGGAATACACCAAGGAGTACCACATGATGAATGCTCATTTAATGGATTGTAATGGCGAAGTATCAGAACTATCCAATTCTAGTTCTTGAGAACATATGGTGATAGAAATGTGTTTTGGTAGATGATTGTATAGTTCATAATTCCGCCCCATGTTATATGTATATACCTATTGCATTTGTTATTCTTGTTGCATTAGGAAATTAAGTGGAATACTTCTACTTTGTTCAATGGTCTATTTCATCTTGAATCTCTTTTGATATTTCATTCATTTTTCATAAACACAAGTTGGTAAAGAAAAAGAAATACACAGTTCAGAGACCACATATGTTGATATTGTGAGACTACACATATGCTGATATTAAAAATGTTTACTCTGATGATTGTATATTGTTCATGATTGTATACGGTCCATATTTTTGATGGTACTCCTTGGTGTATTCTATTTAAATATAAGCAGGTTTTACTTTTTGTATCACGTTGAGTTTGTATATGCGTAATTGAGCTCTTAAGAGTATGGAGAATAATAGGAAGAATGAGCCGAATATGAGACTGTTGATTGCCGAATCTGGGGCAAAAGGGCTTAGATTTCCCTACTTAATAGTGTATTTTCACAGTACCATTCAGTTCTTGGATATTGTTCTTCACCATATTTTATCTCACGCTATAGATGTTTCATTGTATTTTTATTTAGATTCATAATATCAACATATATGAAACAGTTTCTTCTATGCACTTCCTTCTATCTCATAGTAGAAATTTAAGCCAGCTCAAACTTTAAAATGGCCAAGTTTGGTAGGTATATGGTTTTGATGCGATAAAATTAAAATCTGATTGACATAATCACATTAAAGTTTATTTGTTGTTCAAATAGTGGTAGGCTGGTGTAGCGTGGTCTTAGATTGTCTTAGCGAATTTAATGAAGGCAATAATATGTTTACTTTTGTTGCATTTTTTTTCTCAAATGTATTTTAATATACATCGACTTGCATTTGCAAGCCAACTGTTTATGTTTCTCGTGTTGTCAATTGCTAGTATTTCTTTCCACTCCTTTTAGTTAGTGTGCTTTACCTTCCTTATACCCATTGTATTTGTTAGTCTTGTTGCTTTTCACATATTTAAGTTGAATACACCAAGGAGTACCACATGATGAATGCTTAATTAATGTGTTGTAATGACAAAGTATTAGAACTATCCATTTCTAGTTCTTGAGAACATATGGTGATAGAAATGTGTTTTGGTAGATGATTGTACTGTTCATGATTCTATACCATATTATATGTATATACCTGTTGCAGTTTCTATTCTTTTTTGCTTTAGGAAATTAAGTGAAATACTTCTACTTTGTTAAATGCTCTATTTCATCTTGAATCCCTTTTGATATTTCATTTATTTTTCATTATACATGTTGCATTTATTATTCTTGTTGCATTAGGAAATTAAGTGGAATACTTCTATTTTGTTCAATGGTCTATTTTATCTTGAATCTCTTTTGATATTTCATTCATTTTTATTAAAAAAAAGTTCGTAAAGAAAAAGAAATTGACAGTTCTGAGACTACACATATGATGATATTGTGAGACTAGACATATGCTGATATAAAAAAGGTTTACTCTGATAATTGTATACTATTTATGATTGTATACGGTCCATATTTCTGATGGTACTCCTTGGTGTATTCCATTTAAATATAAACAGGTTTTACTTTTAGTATCATGTTTAGTTTCTATATGCAAAATTGAGCTTTTAAGAGTATGAAGAGTAATGGGAAAAAATAGCCAGATATGAGACATTTGATTACCGAATGTGTGGCATAAGGGCTTAGATTCCCCAACTTAAATGATGTGTTTTCACACCACCATTAAGTTCTTGGATATTGTTCTTCCCCACCTTCTATCTCATGCTATATCTTCTATTCATTACATATTTTGTTTAGATTCATAATTATATCAACATATATGAGATATTTTTGTTTTGTACTAATAGAAAATAGTCATCTTGTTATTTGAATGTTGCTATCTGTCTCCAATAATATGTTATGGCAGTTCAATAGTATGAATGAACAAAATAATCGACAAACAAAAATGATATGGAGAGTGACAATGCAATTTGTTTGATATAGCGGTGATGACTTTGGTGAATGTGCCTATGTTTCAGTGTGGTGTTGGGTGTTGTGTGTTGAAGACGTCACAAACAAAAACTAATCCTGAGTGTAAATTTTGGTCTTGCCCAAATAGAAAGAAGGTTGTTAGCTCCACTATATTTGTAACTAATAAAAATTAATCATTATAGCAATAACTAATTTAGATTTGGTACTGTAGGGAGGCAATGGATGTCAATACTTTCAGCGGGTCGAGGAAGCCCCATCTGCGTCTATGTCTATGTCATTTACATGTATACTTGATGTGGGAGATGAGTGCAAGTTCTGCAAGGCTTAAGAGACAAATATTGCCACCCAGATTGTGTTAGGGGCAAAAGCCAAAGTTATGTTTCTACAATGTCTTATTCGTGTAATAATCACACTAGTTTTATGAGATCATATGCATAACTGTGGTTAAAAGAGAGGCCCCATATTGTTGATAGTTTTCTTATAATATGATGTGATATGTAGGATGAATTTTGGTAATGTCATGATTATTCTGTTGTTTTTAACCTGTTTATGATTTTCTGTATAAAAACAAAAAAGTTTATGAAAATAAAAAAAGATTAAAATTCAAAATAAATTGAAAGCAAAAATTATTAAATTTTAAAAAATTAAACTTTATATGAGTTTCTATATAAAAATATATTTAAAAATAATAATTAAAATTAAAAAATGAAAAAAAAAAATTAATTTTTTTTAAAAAAAGAAATTTTTTTTCCTCAAATTCCAATTCCAATTAAAAAATGTAGAACCAAACAGAAAAAGGACATTCTTAGTCATCTTCCGTTCCAATTCTAATTTCAAAATTAGCAACCAAACGCAGAAAATAGATATGCTCATTCATATTCTAGATCAACCAAACCCAAACTATATTCGAAAAACACAAAATGAAAATATCAAATCCCTATTTTGACATATTCAGGTTTTTGCCTCAAATTCTAATTTCTACAACCAGGATAACATCGGTATTGCTTTATACACGAATGAATATGAAAATACTCTCTATAAAAAGCAAACTATACAACTCCATTGGGACCTGGAGGATGATGAACAATTGTGTCCACATAGCCTTCCTCACCACTGTGCATTGTTAAGAATTTGAAGGCTTTTCAACAAACCAAATTCGTCAATACCCTGCAATCAGGGTGTCCCATTAGAACAGTGTCCCATGGTTAAAATAAATTTTAAATTCCTTAGGAATTATGGTTTCAACAAGACAGTTCAAGTGCCTTGTCTTGCATTCTGTGAACAATTTTGTTCTTCCATATTTAACAGGGAAGCAAATCTTCATTTTCTCAAACAATTCACATACCTTTTCTATGCTTCTTGTGATGGACATCCATACCCCGTTCCACAACTCTTATTTTGGCACAGGAAGGAAGTATGCTGCCAAAACTGGGGAGTCCGACTTTACACCTGCGAATTGCATCATGTGCATGTCCTACAATCATATAATTTACTCATCCCAAATTTATTTGAGGCATCATGTCTAACATTTCGCACGCCATTTCTATCATTTCGCGTGCCCTGTCTATGCTTCCACATTTCACTAGTAATTATGCACATCCATACCCTGTTAAAAAGCTCCCATTTTGGCACAAGCTGCATCCAATGAAAATTGCTCAGGGTTGGAAACCTGTACGTTGTAATTAGAGAATTTATGGGCGAGAGAAAAGAGTTAAAAAATCTTAAATTTCAAGTGGGATTTAGTGTGCTGGTTAAGCCAGGCCGTGAAGAATTCAACTAGCATATCTATATTTTAAAAAAAATCTATGTAAATTATAAATTATTAACTTTCAATGAAAATTAATTATATTTTATTTACAATTGACATATATATAAATAATTGTAATATTATATATGTATTTCAATTTCAATACTAACATTATATTATTATACTTTAACTTTCCTAAATGAAAGTTGTGTATGCGAAGGGTAGTAGAGTATTGTGGTAGAATGCCAATAGATTTTTAGAACATTCTAAGTATGGATAGCCATTTTCATGCTTGTCAAGCTGTCTACTTGATATGTAGTAGTATACCTATCTTTATAAGAATATAGATCAAGTATGCCCAAAGATATAGTTCATATGCTTAGAAGATTTTTGCATCTATATGTGAGTTTAATAGCCCTTTATCTACTTGCTTGAGTCTTGGAATGACAATAAGGTAGAAGGGATGCTACCATTGAATTCAATCAAGGAATGGAGGTTTGTCGGATTAGTGAGGTTTGCAATGAAAGGGGGTGTTGTTCCAGACAACTGATTTCACTTCTTCCATGCTGTGAATATACAGATAGGATGCTTCCACTTATTTTTTTTTATGTACACTGATACGATGTTTTCATTGTAAAATGTCTCTTAATATAATGATATCAATATTAACAGGGCTGGAGAGTAGCTAAGTTCATACCAAAAAGTTGGCAGTGCTGATTAATTTTTCTATAGAATTTGAATCTTTGAAATAAAATTTGATTTGTACTTCATTTGTAGAGGATTTCATGATATAGTTATTACAACCAACATATCTATGTTAAGTTTAGCATATTGGGAACTCACATTCAAGGATTCCTTTTATTCCTCCTGATCATCAACACTTTTGCAGTACAGTGGGCATGGAAGGCGGTTCTACTTGGTACTCAGCCATGCTCAACAGAGGAAGAAATATATGAAGACTTCAAATGCCATAGAGAGGGCATAATAAAATCTCTCACATAAGATTTTGAGGAGTTATACAGGCAATGTGACCCAAAAGATGAGTGTTTTATGGGGCTTTATGGGCTCCCGGATGAATCATGAAAAGTTGTTCCTAAAGAAGAGGGGTTTCCAATGCTTCCAAGTCTCGTTTTGAGATTTAATAACAAGAGAATGATATCAAATCATTTCCAACATGGTTATGTCAAAGAAGATTTGAAAGCATTTTGTTTATGAGAACAGTCATGTTTGGCTTCATGCCATGGTTATTTTTCACTTTTCAAGAACTGCATTGGGGGAAAAGGAAAAGGCATTTCTTCTCAGTATGGTTAGGGGGTTTCAAGAAGCAGAAGACGCTGTGAAAGATGGTGGAGAACGAGGAAAGAAGATTGTTATCAAGCAAGTAGGGAGAAAGCGAAAGTTTTCTAAAGTTCTAGTTTTGGGCACTTTGTCTCCTTATCAGAGTGGTGGTGAAAGTGATCAGAGGTGTGAACCACATTATCCAATTTGTGGAGAAAAGGATGGGGATGAGAAGTGGATCTTGTGTGATGTCTAAAAAAATTGGCTCCATTGCAGATGTGTGAATATTGGTTCGCAGGACGCTTAAGATATAGTTTAGTATATTTGCCAATTCTATTCTACTTGAATAGTGGAAAAAATATCATACATGATGGGTAATGGTATCTAGGGATTTTTTTGGGGTCTAAATCTCATACTTGAAACACTTAGTTTATGAAAATCAGATAGATTGGAATCATTGGTATACTTTGGTTATGCTTCCAATTACTAGTTTTGGCAAACCTATTGATTGTAAATATTAAACAAACAGAGAAACGGAATAAAAACACAATACAAAGAAGACAAAGTATAATAGACATGATTTTATCGTGGTTCGGCAAATTGCCTACGTCCACACTCGAAGCAGAGAATCCTTATATTAATCTTATCAACAACACGATACAATGATACAATACAAAAATCAATCATTACAATACATGACTGCCCACAGTCATTTATAGAGAGCTCTTCGAATACGAAGAGACAGAGGAAAAAGAACGGTCATGTGACCGTTGGGCTTCACATCCCAACAATCTCCCCCGTGAAGTCCAACCGGTGCAGCCATCCATTGTTGCATCCCCTGCTTCCTATATTCCAAATCTCAGAGAGTAAAGAGAGTAACGAGATCTTGAGAAGATCTCAACTTTGCCAAACTTTGTTCCAGCACATTTCGAATGAGCCTTCTCCAAATCAAATCAGAGTCAAATATATCCTCTTCTTGATACTGTGTATCATACCTTCTAACAGTAGAAAGTGCATTGCAGTGTTCGGCAACTGGACAAGAAGAACATGCAGGACTAGTTGGGCTGCAGATGGTAGCTCCAAGCTCCATAATTGCTTGGTTTAGATCACCCGGTCTGCAAACTACCAGAATTACATTTCCATCTACTACTGGCACACCTTGCTTGAAAGCAACTGAAGCAATGGCCCCAGCTGTATAATCACCGATACCAGGAACTTTTTTCAAACCTTCCAATTTGTGGGGGAATACACCTCCCTGATTTCCTACAATCTCTTTTGCTCCCTCCAACAGATAGCGAGCACGGCGGTAGTAACCCAACTCAGACCACATTTCGTTAACCTCCTTTTGAGAAGCCTCGGCAAGATAATGAAGCGTAGGCCATTCGTCCATCCAACGAGTGTAGTAATCCACCACAACAGTCACCGCGCCTCTTTGTGGTGAGCGACCAAGAAATAAGTCTTTATCAAAAGACCGATTCATGCCCTCTGCTAAGCTGCGTAGACCATCAACATTAAGGGATGATTGGTGAATAAACAAATCTTCACCAACGGTTTCCTTATCACCATGGTTGCAGATTTGGTCAGCATCCTCCCAGTTTGGTGTGCCACGCACCATAGAGCATCCTTCCTCTCTTTGCTTAGACTGTATTGAAGAAAGCAGAGCCCATAGGTACATTTTTTGAAATGGTTCTCGTGAGGAATTAAGAGTTTCCTCTAGCTCCGCGTGGTAAAAATATTTACCATGATCCACCGCAGTTTGCAATTGTGAGGCAGGGAGTTCATCCACTCCCAAACCCAGGCCCCTCAGCGGATACAAGGGAATGCTAGAAATGTTAGAAAAATCTCTTGGACCAACGCCATGTCCTCCTTGGCTCTCCTCTCGCAGTGAGGAATCATTCTCTGACCTGTAACCTTTCAGAGAAAATAAATTGTGGTCCCCTTCCTTGGATTGTGTTGGCGCAGGGAATAAATAAAAAAATTGTGATTTATTTAAGTTTTCAAAATGATTTGCGTTTGACTGCTGCACAGGCGTTTCTACCCTGTCCATGCTACATGCCACTTCATTGGTAGCGTTAACTGGAGGCAAAGTTATCCATGTCCCTTGCTGTTGCGTATCAAAATTTCCCCGCAGGCTGTGATGCGAGGTTTGTCCTATGCGCAGAGGAGAACTATTTTTCCTCCCAAACATGGGAGAATGAGACAGACTATCCACATCGATGGATGTCAGGTCATGACTAGACCCATTCAATGAATTTCCTTCACCTTCTGCCACAGGGGCAGGCGCAGGTGTCTCGGTATTCAAGATCTTCAAGACAGGCTGCGCTGGAAAATTTTTAAGGGACGGTGACTGTGCAGACTTATTAAGCACTGAATCTTGTGCCTCGACTGCCAAAACATGGGATGATTGAGGT
>MU228264.1:340115-373851 GCA_018584345.1 Thuja plicata
GTGTCTCGGTATTCAAGATCTTCAAGACAGGCTGCGCTGGAAAATTTTTAAGGGACGGTGACTGTGCAGACTTATTAAGCACTGAATCTTGTGCCTCGACTGCCAAAACATGGGATGATTGAGGTCCGAGCTGCTCATTTACAGAGGTTTTTCCGTCCTTTGTATGAAAAGTTCACAGAAGAGCTTCAACTGGGCCAGGGATTCTGCGAAGCACCCTGACGTTTAGTTCCTCTTCCTCAGCAACCTTGCTATGAGGAGGAACTGAGGGTTGAGCAACCGTCTGTTTGTTGTGTTGATTGTGCAGGAGGGGCTGTGAGGCCTGCAATGCCTTCACGAGGTCTGACTCGTCCAAGTCCACATCCTCCATTGCTCCTTCCCATCTACCCTCGCCCTCACCCTTACTGATTTGCGAATCTGGAATGTTTTGTTCTTTAGCATACTCAGCGACATTTTGTGCCTCTTCAAACTAAATCTCCACACCACTGCTATGTCTGCATTCGCTGGCATGAACAGGGGACTGTATGGGTTGTGTGGTGGCGAGTTCATTGGCAGCGTTAAACAGATTCAAACTAATGCTTCGAATTGACTGTGTTGAAGAACCGCATGCCCCAGAAGTATCATTGAATCTTCCTTCACCATTTGGACGAGCTATCATAGGTTGAGGTAAAGGTATATCGTGACTGGCAGCGGTTGAAGATTTTCCCTTACCACCGTGGTCGCTGTCATGTGTAAGCAGTGTTGTGGTAAAATAATCTCCAATGTGCTGCATACTACTCCATGAATTCTTTTCAAATTCTTCAGCCCTTTCAACTTCTTCCGCCAATTCAACTTCTTCAGCAACCAATTTGTCATCTGCCCTTTCATCTTCTTCTACAACGAAGTCTCTCACAGACTGTTGTTCACTAAGAACAAGTGCTTCTTCATTATCCAACTGCAACATCCTATGAATTTTGGAAGTAAAAGCATTCGGATTATCAAGACTGAACCCAGAATTATAGAAATCCATTTGATAATAGACCATCACTAGGTCCTTAACAGACTTTCCAGACTTGTCTGTCTTTGCCCTCTTCCGCAATTCTTTCATGGCGTTTTTCTTGCGTTGCACACCACCCGTGCGCTCAAGAATTGCATAAAGCTCAAATCTGAGAGCTCTTAAATCTTCTTCTAGTTCAGCTTTAGGCTTATCTTCCCAGCCATCCCACTAATGCACATGGCGAATTCTTTTAGCTTTTGCAGGCCTAGCATCAATCTCTACTGAGCCTAAACTTCCAAGAAATTCATCGATGACAAAATCGACTTCATCTGCTTCCATCTCCACTCTAGCCTCACCCAGGCTCTGATACCAATTGTAAATATTAAACAAACAGAGAAACGGAATAAAAACACAATACAAAGAAGACAAAGTATAATAGACACAATTTTATCGTGGTTCAGCAAATTGCCTACGTCCACACTCGAAGCACAGAATCCTTATATTAATCTTATCAACAACACGATACAATGATACAATACAATAATCAATCGTTACAATACATGACTGCCCATAGTCATTTATAGAGAGCTCTTCAAATACGAAGAGACGGAGGAAAAAGAACGGTCATGTGACCGTTGGGCTTCACATCCCAACATTGATCACCTCGGAGTTGCAAAATTAATTTCTATTTTTCCATGGCCTAAAACTTATCTGATTACTCTGCAACTATGAAATTGAAATTGCAGACATCTGATGCCTCTTGTTTTGAGAATCTTGTTAACTTGACAAATTCTGAATCAAATTTTAGGTGTGTAAATTAGAAGTACAGTAATATTTAATACATATGAAAAACACTTCTTATCAATAAGAAAATCAAACATATCAATGTATTTGTTAATCTGTAAAGATCCCAACAGATATTGCAATGAATTTTTATGATATAATAATTGTCTACGATCTCGGAAATTTTCTCCAGTACAATAGATGTAAGTTTCCATTTTGATTTAAAACTACTAAAAGTTTTGAAAAGTAGAAGCTTAATTATGAGAGCTAATAGATAAATAAAGTTTAGAAGTATATAAAGGCTTAGCAAAGGACTACATTAATGGTTCGATTAATTCCATGGATTTTCCTAATCTCCTCTATTCGTAGTTGTGGGTCGAAAATAAATCGACACAATTGTGATTATAATTCGGGTGGAAGAACCAAAATAGGAAATTTGAAATTCTAGAGTTACATGGCTTGTCCACCTAGTTCTATACAATTTCTCTGCAATCACTCAATTATTTCCCTACAATCACCTAGAAGATGTAATCAAGATATGTGGATATGAAAAAAATTTAGAAATTAAAACTACCCATTAAAAGGTTTTATTCAATATGGTTTTTATGTAATGAAAATTTTGTACATAAAACATGCAATAACCCATGTCTTATTATTCAAACACAGCAACATGGATAATTACATGCTTGTGTGGGAAATAAGTTTTTTTCCTAATAACGTAAAAAACTATTCAATCTGCAAAGAAAAATGATATGTCCAACGTGGCTTTAATTATAGCATTCTTTATTTCGCTCTCTGTGTGCAAATGTTCAGCCTGGTAATGTTATTTTGAATTGAATTGACGGATGAAATATAAGTACCAGGGATGGGCAAAAAAATTATATAGAGCCAAAAGTGACAGACACACTATGGTCAACACCAAATTTGAACAACTTGTTTCCCGGGAGCTGATAACACTTGCAGTAACAAGTAAATTATTGTTGCAGTGATTTGCCTAGAGTGGCTCCCCATTTCATTCAGCAAAGCTTGTTGTGTTGCTTCTTTAATGATTTTCCACAACAAATTGATGGATAAGTTGATGTCCTTAATATTAATAAAGCACGCAATACATGCATTTGAAGCCCTTTCAGAATACATAAAAATATCATCAGCGGGTTCTTCGATGGTAAGGGAGACTTCTGAAAGCGTGTGAGTAGTGTGCACTTTGCAGCTAACAACAAGTCCATTACAAAACCTAAGATTCTCATTATAAAGGAAACCAAGACAGTCAATATTTCTGTGAACAAAGGGATACAGTATAGGATTGAGCAGCTTGGAACCAAATTAGCCTCAAACAAAGTAAAAGCACATTCACAGGAATAGGCAGGCTCTGGATACTCGTCAATCACAAACAAAAAGGTAATAAACATTCTAGACGAAGAAAACCAGCAATCAGAAGAAAAAAGAAAAATCCACATTCATAAATTGGTATTGGTTATGTTCAAAATATAGCCAATTAGCAACAGTAATATTAATGATCCTCAAGATACCCTTCACCTATAAAATGTTCGTTAAAATATGCAAGCCCATTCAAAATTAGAATACGTTTTGCCATGAAATCCTTTTATTACTAACCTGGCGCAAGCATTTGAAGGTTGCATGACCACCCTCTACTTCCCTAGGTTAGTTCACAGGATGTTGAAGATATGATTCAGTACATTTGCCAATTGTGCTCTACTTGAACAGTGGAAAAAATATCATACATGATGGGTAAAGGTATAGGGGTTTTTATGGTTCTAAATCTCATACCTGAAACACTTAATCTATGAAAATCAGATAGATTAGAATCATTGGTATACTTTGGTTCCAATTACTAGTTTTGGCAACCTGTTGATCTCCTCCTTTATCTGGGAGTGTCAAAATTTATTTCTATTTTGCCATGGCCTAAAACTTATCTGATTACTCTACAACTATAAAATTGAAATTGCAGACACCTGGTGGCTCTTGTTTCGATAATCTTGTTAACTTGACAAATTCTGAATCAAATTTAAGGTGTATAAATTAGAAGTACAGTAATATTTAATACATATGTTTAAACTTCTTATCAATAAGAAATTTAAACATATCAATGCATTTGTTAGTCTGTAAAGATCCCAAAAAAATTTCGAATGATTGTTTATGATCTCGTAAATTTTCCCGAGTACTATAGATGTAGGATTCCATTTTGATTTAAAACTACTAAAAGTTTTGAAAAGTAGAAGCTTAATTATGACAGATAACAGATAAATAAAGTTGAAGAAGTATATGAAGGCTTAGAAAAGGACTATATTAATGGTTCGACTAATTCCATGGATTGACCTAATCTCCTCTATTCGTATTTGTGGGTCAAAACAAAATCGACACAATTGTGATTACAAATCAGCTGGAAGAACCAAAATAGGAAATTTGAAATTCTAGAGTGGCAGGGCAGTCCAGCTAGTTCTATACAATTTGAAATCTCAACTACGAGTTAAAATTTGCTTACATTTTCTTAAATGGGAAAGAAAACTTAGTTGTTTGCTCAAACATGGAACATTACATGGTTATTTTCTTCTATGCTTGAGAAACTACTACACATTAATTGAACTGTCACATACAAGTAAAAAAAAAGCATAATAATCAATGAAACACAACAACATAGGAAATGTATAAAAGTTATTCCAAAAGCATAATGACATCTACAAACAATGATATGCAGAGAAAAAAAAACACGTCCTATTATTAGGACAAATAATTATTGCCTCATTTCACCCATGGTACTTAAGATACAGGATGTTGGGTCGCCGTACTGGGTTGAGGGACACCTCAGGATGAAAAAAGTAATTTGTATAATCGAAAATGGATTGAGCTTTAAAAGTGAAAGCAAATAAAGTAGATGTCCCAAATACAATAAATAGGAAAATTGAAATTGCAATAAGGAGATAGGAAATCCAACTAGACCCATTATCCTGTAAAATAGGAGGCAAAAACTCCAATCCTTCCCTAGCTTCTTGAGAAATTCATCCATACACTATTTTTTTTAAGTTAATTAAATTTGAGAAAACTAATTTCTAAAATTTATTTTGTTAAAAAAATTGGAACTTCACTTTATCAAATTTCAAAATATGATATTATAAAAAAAACTTGAAGAAATTTGATTGGCTGGAATTAGTTTAAAAGCCTAAGTAGGATAATAATTAAAAAATTGGTCTTCAAATTATTAGGCTCTCTTTTTTGTCAAATCTGATGGGTTCGTCAATGGGCCCGTGGGTGTTCTTGTCAAATTGAATGGTTCTCAATGAAAATAACGAGATTCAGTTAGCCAAATCTTTCTTTCTTTAAATATAATTTACACCATGAAAATAATGAGATTCAATTATCCAAACTGCCATTTTTTTTCAAAGCTAAAAAGTTTGTATTAGTAATAAAATATAGTATAATATATATCTATGCTTAACCACATTATAGAATTGACTGTCTAACATATGTTAGTTTAATACAAACAAAAGGGAGCCCTATTTTTCTTTTTAACCTCTTGGATACTATCTATGCTTAATCTAGAGGCTTAGAAGAACTTAAAAACCAAAAAATCTAGCATTTGAACTTATCTCTCAATCACTGCGAGGTGAAGAAGAGGAACCACTATATTCCTCTTGTTCAAATTTCGCCTCCTCCTCAGCCTCGTCTTCCTCCTTGGCCTTTTCATCCTCCTCTATTGCATCTTCCTCTATATCCTTTGACTCTATATCTATGGCCTCTTCTTCCTCTTCATCACCTCCATCCATGTCATTTGCATCATTTTCCTCTCGTTATCTGAAATGTCCTCACTGCTTAGGCCATCTAGTTACAACCATTGGTTAATACGAATTGAAATTTCTTAATGTCACTATCCTACTTCAATGTAGTTCTAACCTCATCCAATGTACATGTATGAGCACAAACAGAAAGAGAAGAAATCCCTATCAAAACTACAAAACACAATAAAAATGTACAACCAAACTCCATAATTAAAGTTACATTTCTACTGCAAATGTCTTGATATTTTCTTGCAATTTATAGTACTCTCTCTCTCTCTCTCTCTCTCTCTCTCTCTCTCTCTCTCTCTCTCTCTCTCTCTCTCTCTCTCTCTCNTATCTCTCTCTCTCTCTCTCTCTCTCTCTCTCTCTCTCTCTCTCTCTCTCTCTCTCTCTCTCTCTCTCTCTCTCTCTGATCAGGTAGCTTGATCTATTTCCACTTAATCATCACCATAAATCTTAGGTTTAGGTCAAATCCAACGAATCCTTTCATAATTTTGTTTCCGTCTATATTGTCAAATACATCCTTGTAAAGGATAAAATATGTATAGTGTGATAGATTGTTGTGTGGATTCATTTAACATAAAATACCTTTACATTTAAATATGTTGTGGGGGTAGATAAGATGCTCTCCTTCTATCCTTAGATATGTAAATGAAAGATCCAAGTTGATTAACCTAAAAGGAAGGATCAATGCATAAATGAATCAATCATTTGGAAACAAGAATGAGGAAGGAAGATCTTAAGTACCTGGTTTGGTTTGTTGATTTGAATGTGTTTTAGATTTAGATAGATTGATGACCTTAGTTGAATTGAATATAAGAAATGTACTAACCTTGAAATATTGCAGATCGGAAGAATGCTATTTTCTGAAGTCTATGTTGAGTTTCTTGAAAATCTGAGACTAGATATAGAATAGAAACATAGAGACGGACAAAACCCAGAAATATTTTTCCATTCTGAGACAGTTCCAATTTGTACCCTCAAGTCAATGTTGCCATTTGCCAGAATTTCTGATTGCACCCTCTAGGTCACAATCGACCTAAAAAGTCTCAGACTGAAATTTTGTTTTTTGATCTTGGAGGTTTGCCGAAAAGGGTATCCGAATCTCCATCCCAATCTGATGTTCTGAATTTGTACCTGCAATAAAAATGGGTTTGTTTGTTGGGGGAGGGGTTTTCCTTGGTCAAACCCCTATTTTTGAATTAACCTAAAATATATAATTAAAATTGTAGAAATAAAAAAAGTAAATGAAGTAATTCACCTTGCTCATGTAAAATTCCTTATGGAGGATTTGAATCCTTGAATCCACAAGTATGGATGCACCAAATGAATGTAGAATGTAGAATGTAGGATGTCTTCAATCGATTGCTTGTAGATCTTCAACACCAATCTTGAATGGGTTCTTGAATTGGAAGAGGCTTGGAGGAATGTAGATGGAGAAATCTTCAACAAGAGGGCTCCATGGAGCTTGAATCCTTTAATGGCCACCAATGGATCTCCTTGATGAAAATGGATGCTTGAGAAGTGCTTGAGAATGGATGAATGCTTCAATGGCTGCTTGGCTTGCTTCAAATCTTGCTTCTTCACCTTTGGAATTCACTCTTCAAGTCTTTGAAAGTTCTCGCGATTATGCTTGATGATCATAGTTCATGGTTTTTAAGTCTTAGAGAAAATGAGAGGAGAAGGCTTCATTTTATATGAAATCAGGGCACAATCTTCTAGAGAGGCCGACATAGAAGAATTAAATTATAATTGGACTCATGCCCCTAGAAGAGGACCTATGTTAAATTTAATTGAGGATTTGTTCTCCCTAAGTCTGAAACAGTCGACCCGGAAGCGGGAATTAACTTTTTCCAAAGACCGACATCCGAAAACCCTGAGATTCATAAATTTTAACCCTAGGCCTGAAAAAGGTTGATTGTGACCAAGGTCAAGGTTGAGGTCGAACTTGACCCAAAAAGCTCAACCTTGAATCTGAGGCCAAAGTTCTAGTTTCTCAGTCTGGGGTGCCAGAAATAGATTGGAAAAAGTGGAAATGGAGCAGAATAGGGGGATAAAGACAGATCAAAGTTAGGAACCCTTTCAAGGCACTTGACATGACCCCAAACCACTTACCTAGAAGGCTAAACCAGTCTACCATGGAAGTGCTTCCATTTTCCAACTATATAATCCTAAAACTCCTTCTTGAATACATACATAAAAATGGTTAAACATAAATTAAATGCTCATTTAATTCTCCACAAAAATCATCCTTGTCTTAAATACCCTTCACATATCCCAAGAAAATCAGCTATGTCAGCTGGTATCTTAGATCTTTCTCAAACTGTCATAATACTGATACTCGGTCAATACTGTGCACTGCCTCTCCATCATCTCTTTGTAACTTGGTAATTCTATGACACTCGGCACATGCTAATACTCGGTCAACAGTAAACTTTTCTCAGCATATACTAGTGCTCCATCAACACTTGTATCACTCAGCATAAACTTAAGTTTCTTCATCTTCTGCTTTGTCACTTGGTCAAGACTAATCTTGTAGTCATCCAAAATTCAGTTAGACTTAAGATAAAGAATATATTACCTTGTCAAGGTGCGATCTCATCAAGTACCCATTGTAGTTTCACATAACTCAACCATTTCACTAGGTCTTCTTGTTATCTCTCCTTTTCAAATCTTCTTCATCAATCAATTGATATGGCACTATTATACACTAAATTTTGCACCCTGTTAAGCACTTGAGCCTAACAATCTAGTATAAAATGGTAATCACTTCTAGGTTGTAGGACCTTTGCTAACTGAAGTGAAGCCTCCAGATTCTTGGTCACTTCCTGTTAGATAATCACCTGTCTTTTCTCTTAAACATGAAAAGTAAACTTGGGAGGAAAAGGGATAGAAGGAGAACTAAAGGGAAACATTGAAAATAAAATTTAAACTACTAGGTGATGCACTGAAGGTAACATGAACCATAACACAATGACCAAGGCTAGCATGAAATTTCCTGAATTTGGTAGAGCACAACTTTATGAATAGTCTTGCATAAGTATTTCATAGAGAGGTCTTGAATGAAAAGAGGCTCTTTAGGGAAAGAGAAGATTTCACAAACAATAGCATATCCAACAGAAAAGACATAGACTATGACCTGTAAATAGATATTCACTCCAACAAATAGGCACGAAAATGAGACAAAATGACAATGGATTGAACAATATCCATGAGATCATATAAATCAGATTATTTATAATAATGCACAAGGACACAGAAAGAAAGAGGGATCAAGAACTCCAAGACCTCTCAAATATCAATCACTGTATTACAATCCAGTAAGAGAAATATAGAGAAGAAGGGCTAGGGATAGAGAAAAATATCTCAAAATCCTTTGCATAATCTGAATTCCAATGAGAAATTACAAAGACTTGAAAATTTAAGGGGCAGAGAAAATTCCACAAAAAACCTAAAAACCTCTAAGCTACGAAAGCTCAAAAAACACTTATATATAACCTCCCCTAGCATGCAAGCTCGGGAGTCAATCCACCACCTAGTTAGGGTAGAATTAGGGTTACAAAATATTTTAATCGACGATGTAGAAACCCTAAACCAGTTAAGCTAATCATAATTGTACTTAAGAAATATCTTAGAAGATCAGATTACCCTTTTAAAAATATCCCATATCGCCACAAATTCAAACAAAATAAGTGACGGTTCCAACTGTCTATCTGGAACTTTGTCTTTATTGCCACCACTATGAGCCATCATGAAATTAGTTTAAAAAATTTGAACATTTCTATTACAATGGTCACAGGTGGCACGATGAGTTTGATCAAAATCCTAGATTTAAATCTTTATCAGTTTTAAAACATGACTTTTGATCTATCTTAATCTACTCATGAGCACCTGATCAAATTAGCCATGTGTCACCATGGCTTAATGGCTTAAAGATTAAACATCTTCATCTTTGTGATCAAGGCTTTACGCCCACCGTCTGATCTTTCTTACTTGTTGTTTCTTTACTTTATCTTTTCAACCTGAGACCCATAAAGTCATCTACCAGATGTCATTCAGGCTTGATGGCTTAATGAATAGATTGACTGCATCTCAACTTAAAGCCTTTAAGCCAACCATTAGAATGAAATTGAGTTTCTCAGAGATTACCTTATTTTCTAACTTTATCCCTAACCTATCTTTAACTCTGGGTATTGGAAATCTCTTGTGTCTCTAAGTCACTGAACCTTTTGGTTAACCCGGGGGGTTAATCTGACATCTCACACCATCCACGCAATCAAAAACTACATCAATGACCCATGTTAAATCTCATGATGAAAAGAGCATATTCCATTTCCTTTCAAGATTACGTGACTGAAACAATTCTTTAAGCTACTGAGTAAAAAGGAATATTCCTTCTAGGGTGCGCGACTAAGAGATAGCCAGGAAATGTTAATACGTGCATGATTTATAAGAACTTAAGTGGCATGGAAAAGTAATCAAAGGAATAGAACATGCCATGAACAAGCTAGGGTTTTATAATGAAAAGCAGCAAGAATTAGGGTTTTAAAGCCATGAAGGGTTGCAGAATCTAAAGACAAAGACTAGAAACATGCATTAGATACATACAAGTTGGGCTCTACTCTAGTGGGATCCTCATTTACTTCATTTATAGCCAAAATTGAGAGGACAAGGAAATTTGGATAACATTTTGGCAATTTGTGCTAGATGTCAACCTGCTAGACATATAAAACCAGTGACCTTATGACAATCGATTGAGAAAGGGGTCCGCATTTACCACAACAAGACACTTCTGGGAAAAAGGAGGACTAAAACAAGGAGGAGGACCAACGAGCCAAAATAGGGAAAGAGCTTTATGAGCATAAACAACAAATTATGCCCAAGAACTTTGTGGAAAGCAAGAAGACTAACCTAAAAAGTAGAATAGAAAGCAGGAAACTTAATTACAAATATAAACAAACCTCAAAATAAGGCTTTAGGTGAAAGTGGGTGATAGAAATTGGTAAGACTTCTCTTCAAGATTTGATAGGGAAAAACATTATGCTCCATGCACTCAGTGATCACAAATGGACCTCTCAAAAAGGAATCAAACTTTTTATTTATTCCAGGCTTGGATTTGAATTCATCCCATTTGAGGACTATATCTCCAACATTGAAGCTTCTTGACCTGGATTTGATCCAAAGTGCACTACATGAAGACCTAGATGGGCTCCAACTCCTTGTTCTCACTTCAAACTTCTAATTCAAACACCCCAACTCCACATGTCTCCCTAGGGTGTTTAATGACTTGTCTAAGAGGCCAACTCACTCCTCTTATCACAACTTAGCTCTCCAAGCTAAGATACCAATCTTTGCAATATGTCCTTTAGAGACACTTTCCCTAAACCAAGCTAAAGAGTAAAAATACTCACCAGAGGCTTAGGCCAACAAAACTAGGTGATGGAAGACTTTTTTTAGATCCCAAGGGTAGAGAATCCACCAATGGATTCAGTCTTGCAGACCCAAGGATGGTCAAACACTAATTTGCCTAGACTTCCTTGTAGCCCTATCTAGAGGGTCTTTCAACCATAAATTTCAAACACATGATGATCTAATTGATCTTATTATGTTTCTAGATACTCTTTATGGATTTTTGAAACCTCCCAAAGCCTTAGCACTTCACTCCACTCCTGCACAACTAAACTCTTGCAAAGCTCACATACCTAATTAGCTAGGTTAGGCTTGGATTAATAAGAAAGTGGTCTAAGGTGGGTTCATAGAATGAAAACAAGGGCTTATATAGCCACCTATACCCCAAAATGGTCTAGAACCACCATTGGTCTGATCCTCCCAATCATATATTTCACATGCATGTGACTGTACTAAAGAACCAAGCTAATTACATAGAGATAATTAACCTAGGGATATTTCTCAAAAATCATAAAACTAATATTGAGCTTCTGAGATTTAGGAATCTTAAAGAGCATGATCCTAACTTGTATTTCCCAAGTGTCTGAGCAAATCCACTGGTTAAATCCCAAGTTAGGATCACATCTTTGGAGCAGACCGAGTAAACCTTGGTTTCTCAGACAGTGAGCAAGTAAAATCTCTAACTCCTATGCAACTTCACAAAAAAAAATCAAACCAACTATAATGTTGAATTAACTCATAGAATCACAAATTTTTGGAACTAGATCCACTAAATGAATCTGTATCAGGCCATACATTGTCCAAATGACTTAGAAAACTCTTCTATTTCCTTCTCTGAACATCAAGCTCCGTACACAGTAAACACTAACCTTCCTAGAAGGAATGAGAATGTATAATACCATCATCATAGCATTACAAATGCTCCAAGAAGTTGGTGTGGTCATTTACATTTGATTTTTCATTCTTCGAGCAACATTTTGCAAAAAGATAACTTTTTGGGAAAACTTGACAAAATTGCTAATTTGAGAAAATGCCAACCTTACCAACCTCCAAGGGTGTGGGAGAGGTCCAAAACATGTCAAGAGCCTATCCTAAGGTCTTAAAACATAAACTTCTAACTAAACACAAAAATCACCAAAAGGGACTAACAGGGTCTAACATGGTTTCAGGAACCCATAGGTTTATAACTTACCTTAGGGTCCTTCACCTTACACAATAGACCAACACATGCACACACTAGGGTGATCCAAAGGACTTGACTTATTAAAAACATTTAAGCAATGAAAAAGGAACTTCAGGAGGTGCCCTGCACCATACTCCCCATGGCAAAAGTAACTCAAGTCTCTTGAGTTGGGAGGTCTTCAAGTGGATAGCCTATCTTCTGAATCTCTTCAGGGGTCATCCAGGTAGCATCTTTAATGGGTTGGGTTTTCCATTTGACTAAGTACTCATATTAAGTGCCTCTCCTATTTTTCTTTTACACTCTCTTATCTAGGATGCTTTCAATCTCAGGAGGAGTTGCTTGGGGCATATCCTTGAGTGGTTGGAGTGTAGGAGGCTCTACAGCATCTGCAAGATCATTAGGTACTAAAAACACCTTTATAATCATAGATATCTGCAACATTAAAAATAGGGGATAAACCAATGTGAGAAGGTAGATCAATATTATAGGCATTGTTGCCACATTTCTTCAGAATCTTAAAGGGCCAAGCTTTTTCATCATAAGCTTTGTGTATTTTTCTTTGGGTAGTCTCTCCTTCTTGAGGTGAATCATCACCGAATCTCCCACTTTGAACTATAATTCTCTCCTCTTTTTGTAAGCTTGTGCTTTGTACTTCTCAGTGGTATGATGTAGTTTGGTCTTCACTTGGAAATGGATGTTCTTCATTACTTCAGCAAATTCTTCTTCTAGTGCACTTATTTTTTCAATGTCTTTGATATCTCTGAGTTCCAATACCCCTCTACGCTGAGTACCATATACAATCTGAAATGGAGTTAAACTAGTACTACTATTGACTGAATCATTGAATGAGAATTCTGCTTGTGCTATGATAGTATCCCAACTAGCTCCATGTTCTTATGTGAGACATCTTAGAAGGTTTCCAAGGGACATATTTATGGCTTTTGTCTACCCATCAGACTGTGGGTGATATGCATATGACAGGGAAACATTTGTTCCAAGATTTCTCCATAGTGTTCTCCAAAAAAGTCCTAAAAGCTTAGGATCCCTATTTGATATGATTTCCAGTGGTAGTCCATGAATTCTTAAAACTTATCTGAAGAATAATCCTTCTATGTGAGATGCATCATGAGTTTTTCTAAAAGGGATGAAGTGTGCCATCTTTGAAAATCTTTCAACTATAACATAAATGCTATCAAATCCAGACTTGGTCTTTGGAAGACCTAGGACAAAGTCCATACTTACTGAACCCCAAGATTTTGAAGGGATGGGCAAAGGAGTGTACAACCCTGCAATGGAGATGTGTCCTTTGGCTTGTTGGTAGACTAAGAAAATTTCCACAAAACTTCTAACATCTGTCTGCAATTTGGGCCAGTGGTAGAACCTTCTAACTAGCTCCAATGTTTTATCCACCCCAAAGTGACTAGCTAGGCTTCCACAATGCTTCTCTTTGATAATGTTCTCCCTCATGGAACTTTTTGGGACTCACAATGAACTACCCTTTAAAAGAAGATCATCATGCATAATAAACTCTAAAAAATTAGTGTGGTATCTGTCTATCACCTCAGTGCAAATTTGGTAAGCCTCTTTGAAACCTTCATCCATAACATATATGTCCTTCATGGCATGAACTCCAACACTCTCCAACTGAGTGGTTTGGGTGGTTAGGTGCCTCCTACTAAGAGCATCATCAACTTTGTTTACAATCCCTTTCTTATGCTTGATAGAAAATTTATATGAATGTAAGAACTCCATCCACTTCACATGTCTGTGATTAAGTTTCTCATGTCTATTCAGAAAACTAAGTGCATGATTATCATTAAAGACTACAAATTCCTTGGGGAAAAAATAATGCCTCCATTTCCTAAGTGACTCAACCATTGTATAGATTTTAAGATAATAAGTAGAGTATTTTTTCTTAGCTTTGTTGAGCTTCTTACTAAAAAATGCAACTGGCCTTCCTTCTTGGCTCAAGACTCTCCCAATGGCTTTATTGCTTGCATCACATTCCACTATAAACACCTTGTGAAATTCTAGTAGGACTAAGATATTTTTCTTTGCAATAATTTTCTTCAACAACTCAAAGGACTCATTAGCTTCATTAGTCCATGAAAATATGCATTTTCTTCCACCTTTAATGGTGTTGATAATGGGAGCACATATGCCTCTAAACTTTCTAAAGAATTTCCTATAAAAGCTACATAAACCATGAAAATTTTTGTTGGAGATTTGATTCTATGCAAATTGTTGATTGTATGTTTTTCATTGATGAAAACATATAATATAGAGAGGTGTCCTATATGAAATTATTAGTACAGATGTTTTGGAGCCTTGCATGTTTATTTCCATGGTGTACACATGTTCTGGTTTCCATTTGCATTCACGCAGATTAGAATATGCAGTTCTAGTGGAGATATGTTAATTTGTTTTGATAGTTATTGTCTGAAGATTATCTGTGAAGAGCCGATGTAATTACATTATTTCTTTAGTTGCGCCTATCTTCAAGATATGTGTTTTTGTGTTCCTGTTTAGTTATGAGTTAACGAAAATTATCTAAAGGCACTAAATGTGTTCTAACAGAAGAGGGATGATTGAGTCAATTTGGTAGAGCCGACTATGTGAAGCGTCATGTCTATTAAGTTTGAGTTGCGTAGTTCTAATCAGGTTGCATGCTAGATTTGGCCAAGTAAAGAAGTATTGAAGGGACTCCTAAAGCTGACTAAGATCACATATTTTGGAGAAGATACTTATATTAGTTCATTTGATGAACGCTAAGTGTGAATGAGAAGAGGAGAGACAGAAAAACTACATAACAGAATGTCCGTTGTTTTGGGAAGTAAATACATTTCATTCATCAAGAAAAGATCTATGTGAAGAAGAAGTGAAAGAATACAATACACTAGAATTGATCAAGACAACAAGTCTACTCAAATAGCTCATTTATCAGATATAGTGCATATCTTTTTTACTGAAGGTTGCAACCTTCATCATTTTAGCAGCGAGCTTTTTGGACAGTGAGTCCTCACCCCTAACAGGGTTATTTGTAAAAGACTCCTAACAAGGTCTGACCCTTAACCAGGTCACTGTACTTATTGCATTGTAAAGATCAAATCCTAACAGGGTTGTAAGATCTTCTAACAGGGATTATTATACTCAAGTACAGTTCTTTGTGGGCGCTAATTCCCAGCAAGGTTTTTACCTATTTGGTTTCCCCGTAACCAAATTTGTTGTGTTTTATCTTGTGTTATCTGAATGTGTTAATGCTTAATGTTATTCTATAATTAATTGGAGAAAACAATTAAACTAGTAGATAACTGATTCACCCCCCTCTCAGTTATCCCTTGGGACTATTCCAATAATTGGTATCAGAGCCAAGTATCTTGGAGAGAAAGCCTAACAGCTTAAGGTAGATCAAATGGCGTACTTCAGGAAGAGAGTCCTAATTTTGATGGAGAGAACTATCTTGACTCAAAGAATAAAATGATAACACATCTTTAGTGCATTGGTTTTGAGATCTATGAGATTTCCACTCATGCAATTGATGTTCCCACCTTGAAAGACCTTGCAGAAGAAGACTCTATAATTAAACAAAAATAATTATTCACTCAAAATGCAATTGCCAAGGAGGCCCTTAATAGTGCCCTATCTGACAGTGAATTTTCTGAGATCAAGAAGGCAGAAAAGGCATATTCAATCTGGAAATACTTAAAAGATATGTTTGAAGGAGACATCCAAGCAAAGAATGCATGTAGAAAGACATGGAAGAAAATATACAATAATTTAGAGATGATACCTCAAGAGAACATTAGAGCTTACAATCAAATGATTAATGAAGCAGTATCAGATATCAGGAACAATGGTGGAGAAATTTCAGAAGATGATATAATGGACAATTTGATGACCACATTGACAACAGTTTATGAAAGCAAGATTAAAATTTTGGATAAAACCATGTAATTCTCAAAGGACTTCAAAAGAGAAACCTTGATCATCAAAATAGATGCATTTGAGATATCAAGATTGAAAATAGAACCTAAAATGGAAACAACCTTCAAAGCCTCAGTCCATGGTAATAAATCTTTAAGTAGCTCTAATAATGGGAAGGAAGAAGTTGATATTGAACTAGAAGAAATCATTGCTATGATTGCTAAGAAGGAAAGAAAAGGTAAAGGGAAATATGAACGACAAATACCATTCAAATGTTTTTCACGCAACAAAGTTGGCCACTTTGCATCCAAGTGTCCTACAAGAGTCAAAATGTTCAGATCAGATTACAAACCCAAATACACTAAGGAATTCTATCATGATGAAGATGGTGTAACTGATGATGGTTCAGGATAAGATGAAATAGGATTTGTTGCCATTAAATACATTGAGAAAATTCTTGAGGAGATGGACATTGAAGATGAAAAAGAAGCACAAGAGTTAGCATTAGTTTCCAAAGCAGACATCAGAACATACTGGACCATAGACAACGGGTGTTCACATCACATGACAGGTGACAAAGACAGATTTGTAAATCTAGATAAGTACAAAGGTGGCATGGTTAGATTTGGAGATAACACTCCCAAACCTATCATAGGCAGAGGATCTATCATGTTATATGGAAAGAAAAAGACAAATGATGTTCTTTATGTTGATGGTTTGCATCATAACCAACTATGTGTTGGACAACTGTTAGATAAAGGATATCAGTTGGAATTCAAGAAAAACATATGTGTTATCAACAACAAAGAAGGAGATATGATTGCGTCAGGCTCAAAGACCAAAGGTAACATCTTTCATCTCAACTCTAAAGTAAGTTTTTTTGTTGCAAAAGTGGATGACAGTTGGCTATGGTACAAGAGACTTTGTCATATCAATTTTGACAACATAGTAAAGATAAGTAATGTAAAGGTAGTAAGAGACCTTCCAAGTATTGCAAGACTAGTTGATACTATGTGCAGGGAATGTGTGATGGGGAAGCATGGGAGGACCTCATTTAGGAGTAAATAGAACTCTGCAGAGAAAAAATTAGATATGATACATACAGACCTATGTGGACCTACTCAAACAAGATCATAATATGGAGAAAGGTATTTTATTTTGTTTGTTGATGATTTCTCAAGGATGATGTGGGTTGCGTTCTTAAAAGACAAATCTAAAGCTTTTGAGAAGTTAAAAGTACTCAAATCTAAGGTTGAAAATGAATCTAGATTAAAGATAAAATGTTTGAGATCAGATAGAGGAGGAGAATTCACCTCTGACTAGTTTTATGATTACTGCGAAGGACATGGAATAAAAAGAAAGTTAAGTGCACCTAGAACCCCTCAGCAGAATGGGATTGCAGAAAGAAGGAACAATATAATACTTGACACAACGCGCACTATCATGATTGAAGGAAAGGTTGCCCATACCTATTGGAGAGATGTGGTCAATACAGTAGTCTATACTATCAATAGAATCCAATTAAGGCCAGGCATAGACAAGACACCTTATGAACTTTGGTTTGGTAATGTACCTATTGTAAAATACTTCAGAATCTTTGGAAGCAAATTGTACATCAAGAGAGATGATAGTATTGGCAAGTTTGATGCTAGAAGCGATGAAGGTATTTTTCTTGGTTACTCTACTAAAAGCAAAGCCTATAGATGTTTTAATATAAGATTGAAGAAGATCATTGAAGTTAATCATGTAAATATTGATGAGAAGTTTATGATTCAAGAAAGATACTATGAATGTGCTCTCATGATTGAAGATGAACACAGACCTATCAGTAAGGACACAATTATTGAAGAAATGTTTGACTGTATTGATGTTTCATGCAAAAATCATGAACCAAGTCAAGAAGAATCACAAATTACAGATGAGAGTGTCACTCCTAAAAAATAAAAATACACATCCAAATACCACTCTAAGGAAGACATCATTGGAGATCAGAGCGCTAAAGTCTTGACAAGATCCAGAGCAAAAGGTTCAACCGTTGATGAAGAGGTATGCTTACTTTCTCATATTGAACCCTTAAGTGGTTAAGATGTGTGCAATGATTCAGATTGGAAAAGTGCTATGCAAGAAGAATTGGATTAGATAATCAAGAATGATACATGGGAAGTGGTCCCTAGATCTCATGACAAAAATGTGATTGGAACAAAGTGGATATTTAGGAATAAGATGAATGAAGAAGGTACAGTGGTAAGAAACAAAGTAAGACTGGTATATAAAGGATATGCACATAGAGAAAGAATAGACTACACTGATACATTTTCCCCTATGAGTAGATTGGAATCTATCAATTTGTTTCTATCCTATGCAACATTCAAGAACTTTAAATTATATCATATGGATGTCAAGTTAGCTTTTTTGAATGGTGACTTGAAGGAAGAAGTTTACATAGAACAACCTAAAGGATTTAATCTATTAGACAAACCAGACATGGTATGCAGACTAAAGAAAGCACTTTATGGACTTAAACAGGCCCAAAGAGCTTGGTATGAGAGACTTGATGGTTAGTTAACAAAGATAGGATTCAGAAAAGGAGCAGCAGATTGTAACTTATTCATAAGAGAGGCAGATGAAGGATTACTACTTGTTGCTATTTTTGTTGATGACATTATTTTTGGAGGTAATGACAAGCTCAGTGAGGAATTTTCTAAGGAGATGCAAAGTGAGTTTGAAATGAGCATGATTGGACCTATCAATTTTTTTTGGATTGAATGTAAAACAAACAGACAAAGGTATATTCATAAATCAGTCTAAGTATGTGAAGGAGATATTGAAAACTTTTAAAATGGAAGACTGCAAACTAGTAAGCACCCCATGATAACAGGAAGCAAGATTTCTAAAGATGATGATTCCATAGCAGTTGAAAAGACACTATACAAGTTTATGATTGGAAAACTCATATATCTTACTCAATCTAGACTAGATATTTCCAATGCAGTTGGTATTGTTGGAATATTTGCAGCTGAACATAAACAAAATCACCTAATGGAAATAAAAAGAATATTTAGATACTTAAAGGGGACTATAGACTATGGTTTATGGTATCCTAACTCATAGAATATATAACTTCATGTATATACAGATGTAGATTGGGTAGGTTGTGTTGATGATAGGAAGAGTACCGCAGGAGGAGCAGTATTTCTTGGAACAGGTTGGTTACTTGGACTAGAAAGAAGTAGAATTGTATCCCTCAGTTGACAGCAGAAGCTAAGTATGTTGTAGTAGCACTAAATTTTTCAATAATGGTTTGGATAAAATAGATGATTAAATACTTTGGTATTTAGATTGATTATCCTATTTTTATCCACTGTGATAACACTAGCACAATCAATATGTCAAAGAACCCTATGATGCATGCAAAGACAAAACATATTATGATAAAATATCACTTTCTAAGAGAAAAATTTGTAGACAGAGAAGTAAACTTGGATTATGTGAGCACTAAAGAAAAGTTAGCATATATTTTTACAAAGCCTTTATCAAAAGATACATTTGAGTATCTCAGGGAGAAACTGGGAGTAATTCCCTTTCTTGAGTCTGATTAGAATTTACAGCAAAGAACATCAATCCTTGGTGACTAATGAATGGTTGACTACTCTACTTCTGGAGTAGTACTTGTGCTTATTTGTGTTTGGCACCCTTTGCCATTGATGTCAAAGGGGGAGTATATAGTAAGGGGGAGCATATACTCTGGGGGAGTATATAGTCATGAAAATAAAAATAGTCAGGGAGGTACAATAGTGAAGAGGAACCCTTGATGAGGATATTGAGAAGATTGTAAAAAGAAAGGAATCACTTTTGGATTTATGGTGTTTTCAATCATATTTTTCCATCAATGTCAAAGGGGGAGATTGTTGGATATTTGCTTCTATGCAAATTGTTGATTGTATGTTTGTCATTGATGACAACATATAATATACATAGGTGTGCTATATGCGATTACCAATACAGATGTTTTGGAGCCTTGCATGTTTATTTCCACGGTGTACACATGTTCTAGTTTCTATGTGCATTCACGCAAATTCAGATATGTAGTTTCAGTGGAGATATGTTAATCTATTTTAACAGTTACAGTGTCTGAAGATTATTTGTGAAGAGCCGACGTAATTACATTGTTTCTTTAGTTGCGCCTATCTTCAGGATATGTGTGTTTTTATTCATGTTTAGTTATGAGTTAACGACAATTATCTAAAGGTGCTAAACATTGTTCTAATAGAAGAGGGATGATTGCGTCAATTTGGTAGAGCTGACTATGTGAAGCGTCGCGTCTATTCAGTTTGAGTTGCGTGGTCCTAATCAGGTTGTGTGCTTGATTTGGCTGAATAAAGAAGTATTTAAGGGACTCCTAAACCCGACTAAGATCACATCTTTTGGATAATATACTTATATTAGTTCATTTGATGAACGCTAAGTGTGAATGAGAAGAGGAGAGACAGGAAAACTACATAACAGAATGTCTGTTGTTTTGGGATAGTAAAGACATTTCATTCATCAAGAAAAGATCTATGTGAAGAAGAAGTGAAAGAATACAATACACTAGAATTTATCAAGACAACAGGTCTACTCAAATAGCTCATTTATCAGATATAGTGCATATCTTTTTTACTGAAGGTTGCAGCCTTCATCATTTTAGCAATGAGCTTTTTGGACAGTGAGTCCTCACCCCTAACAGGGTTATTTGTAAAAGAATCCTTACAAGGTCCGACCCTTAACCAAGTCACTGTACTTATTTCATTGTAAAGATCAAATCCTAATAGGGTTGTAAGATCTTCTAACAGGGATTATTATACTCAAGTACAGTTCTTTGTGGGTGCTAATTCCCACCGGGGTTTTTACCTATTTGGTTTCCCTGTAACCAAATTTTTTGTGTTCTATCTTGTGTTATCTGAATGTGTTAATGCTTAATTTTATTCTATAATTAATTGGAGAAAACAATTAAACTAGCAGATAACTGATTCACCCCCCCTCTCAGTTATCCCTTGGGACTATTTCAACAAATTTTTACCTCTAAAGGAGTAGTAGGAGGTGGCCAATTGAGGAAGGCTTCAACTTTGGAAAGGTCTATCTTGACACTATTCTTGGAGATCACAAAGCCTAAGAACACAAGTTCTTCTTGAATGAATACACACTTCTCTATATGTATCTTCAACTGTTTGTCATGGATTTTTCTCGTCACCATGTCCAAATGCTTGAGGTTCTCTTCTCTACTCTTGCTAAAGATAAAAATATCATTGAGATATACAACAACTAATTTATTAAGAAAAGGCTTCAATACTTCATTCATTAGTCTCATTCAAGTGCTTGGAGCATTTGAGAGACCAAAAGACATCACAAGCCATTCATAGAGGACTTCTATGGTCTTGAATCTTGTCTTCCATTCATCTCCTCCTCTGATTCTTATCTGATGGTAGCCACTCTTGAGATCTATCTTCGAGTAATAGCTTGCACCCCCTAAATAGTCCATCAAATCCTCTATTCTAGGCATAGGAAACCTATATCTGATGGTTATCCTATTGATTTCCCTATAATCTGTACATAGTCTCCATGTGCCTTCTTTCTTGGGTGCTAGGACTGTAGGGACAACACAAGGACTCACTTTTCCTAATGAGACCTTTTGACAATAATTCTTCAATCTGCCTTTCTATCTCTTGGTTTTGTTCAGGGGTCATCTTGTATGTTGCTTTTTCTAGAAGAGTGGCCCTTGGTATGAATTCTATATAGTGACTCACTTCTCTTTTAGGTGGCAAAGATTCTGGTGTACCCTCAGCTATGATACCCTTATACTGGTCTAATAGTGCTTTGAACTCTTTGGAGCCTACGTCCCTAGTAGGGGCCTTGACCTTGGGTTCTGTTACTAGTATCTTTTTGGGCCTCACTACCAATGCATAACAAGGTGTATCCCTTTCTTTTAGTACCTTCGTGAACTCATTCTCTCCTACATGCAAGACACTGCTAGTAACATGTTTTTCTTTTTCATAGTCAGGGAGTGGATTCATCACATAATCAACACCATCCTTAACTATAGTATAGAAATTATAATTTCTATCATCCTTAGCATCTAAAAAAAAATTCCAAGGTCTACCTAATAACAAATGACATCCTTCCATCTCTGTGATATCACATAGAACTTTGTCTATATACTACCCTATCTTGAAATCTACCCAAACTTGTTCATTGATGATGGTTTGTTTCTCTTTTGTCAACCAAGAATCTTTATAAGGGAAAGGATGAGGTATTACATGCAGATTTAACTTAGTGATTAACTCCCTAGATGCAATATTATCAGTGGATCCAAAATCAACTATAACTTTGCATTCCTTGTTGTTTACCTTGCATCTTTTTCTAATCAATGACTTCCTCTAAGGTGGTTCTATAGTTGTAGGTACTCTTAGGAGTGTCGTTTGCATCATGAGGCATTCTCCTTGTTATGGATTTGCAGGTCTTGAAGTAGCAGAATATTAGGAGAATATACTTTGACTATCATCTTCTTGGGTGAGTTGTACTCTTCTATCCCCTCCTTGTTTGCTAGTATAATTATTTTTAGGACATCTAAAGGACTAGTGTCCAATTTGATAACAACTAAAACATTTCCCAATGAAGACACTAGGTTCTCTTCCACCAAATCTCCCTTTACTGTTTGATCTCCTACCTCTGAAGTTTCCTCTATTATTGTGTTCTCCTTCAAACTCATGGTTACTAAACTCCCCTTGACTTATTTGGAATGGACCTCTCCCATTTAACCTACGTCTGCCTCTGAATTTATTACCTCTACCTCTATTATTTTGTTCACCTCTCCTCTTGTATTTTTATTCAATTTTCAGTGCCATTTGAAATCACTTATGTACTGATTCAAGGTTGAATGAACTCATTTCATCTTGAATGCTATATTTTAGTCCATTTAGGTACCTTTCAAGCTTGTGTTTCTCACTCTTCAAGACTTTGGCCTTTAAGGTCATTCTATGAAACTCTTCAATGTATCCACTCACATCAAGGTCCTTTTTCCTTATATTTTCTAGCTTTTTATTGAGGGTGATCTCGTAGTCCTCTGGCACAGAATGCTTCTTGACTTCTACCAACATCCTTTTCCATGTTGAGATAGGGTTCTCTTCTTCCTCTATCCTTTCATTTTGTAGAAAATTCCACCACCTTAAGGAAGGGCCTTTCATTTTGGATTTTGCAACTTTGACCTTTTGATTTTCAGAGATATTGTCACATTCAAAATAATTATCCAAAGCTTCTATCCAATCCATGCATTCTTCAGGGTCTATTTTTCCATAAAACATGGAAATGTCTAATTTCTGATCTCTCCTTCCAACTCTCTCAAGAGATTCAAAAATTTGGATTTCTCTAAAGGTATCTTCTTCTTCTTCTTTTTCTTCTTCTTCTTTCATGTTGTTCCAGTTTTCAATTATTGAATCTTTAGTC
The DNA here is from genome assembly GCA_018584345.1 of Thuja plicata. Taxonomy (NCBI): domain Eukaryota; kingdom Viridiplantae; phylum Streptophyta; class Pinopsida; order Cupressales; family Cupressaceae; genus Thuja; species Thuja plicata. Next base: position 363,661 of record MU228264.1, read on the forward strand.
ACTCTAATGTCAATTCCAATTTCAATTTGTATATCAAGGAAATGCTTATATAAGAGTAGCTCACTCCAGTAGAATATTTCAAATTTCTCTGAGTCGGTATGTGGAATGGTATAAAACTTTGGGTAAACTCAGACCATGGCTTTCTATTTTCTTTCTTTCCACTAACAATTTCTATGATTTGCAACAAAGGTGTAAAAGCATGCAAATTCAAGGAGTGTTATCATCTCAAGCTCTTGAGGTCATTGAATGTATGTTTTCAAGTAGGTAGGTTGTATTTGATTTGAGTCTGATGAGTTTGTGATTCACTAAAACATTTTTTCCTCCAACATTCAAAGATGTGAAAGGATGATTGCAAACGATAAGGGGTAGTTTTTGAAGCATGTGACATGTTTCTTGTGCTCCTATGTCACGCTCAGCTACAAATTCAGTCATGAACTTCCTATATGCTGTGAGAGCTAGGCTATCTACTTGTTGGGCTTTAGATATCCTTTTTAACATATCAGTGTATGTATCAGATGCTCTTTCTTCTTTTGACGCATATTTGACAATGTATTTGAGCACTAGTTCTCATGATATAACTGGTTGACAATCTATGTTGGCTCTGCAAATCAACAACATATCTCAATTGTGTATCTTAAGTCTGTCATAATTCCTTGTAGGATCATACTTTTTTTTCTCATCTTCATCACATGATATAATGGATTCTAGTTGTTCTTTCCATGGAGCTTTGTAGAGAAACTCAAGTTTGGAACCTTTCTTTCTTAAGCATGTGCCTTCTCTGCATTTTGTATGTCATTGGACCCAGTTAATTAGTTCTTCATAGTCATGACTGGGATCTGTAGCCGTTATCGCATTTATGTTGAGCAAGAATGGATCATCTAGTGGAGATCGAAAGAGTGTGTTGTTTCTGTGTGATGCAGTGTGAGGGTTCCGAGCGGTGACATAATTGTCAAAAAACATTTATGTCTTTTCAAGTTCTGTAGCATTGTTCCAATTAAGTTTATCCATATGAGGTGGATTTCTTATCGAGATAACTCCATGCACATATGCACTCCCTCTATGTTTCCATTCTACTCTATACCAATAGTTTTCTGCATCAAGTAGTTTTTCAATAACTTCTTCATGAATTATTGTAAATCTTTGATAACATGTACAATGCTATAGTATGAGGGTTAGTGATAGTGAAAACTTGATTGGTGATTATTCGCTATTTGACAAATGTCGCATGTCAAAAACCCAAGAATTGGAGAATATTTTTCATATATTCGATCAACCCTATCGCCCGACATTTATTAATATTGGATCCAAAGCCTAGGCCCATCACCCATAGGTTTATTTAAATTTTCCATTTCTTACATATTATTGCCATTGCCATATAAATTTTGGTCCCTGTAAATTTAAAAAAATCGCCTATAATTTCTAAGAGACCACAAATCGATGGCCTATATTTTCCAATCATTTTATACATATATATTTATAGGTGGCCCCAAATTTACCTAGCATTTTATGGATGCATGTCTATAACTGACATAATTTTGCCAACTTTATTAATCACGCAAAGGTATTGGATGACCCATAATTGCCTCAAAAATAACAAAAGATGTGTTGTATTAAGTGGGATTTGCCAAATATTTTTATACCTAATACCTCCTGCCGAATTTTCCAAATAAGGATTGGTATAAAATTTTTTGATCGGTAACAAAGTTTCATACTGTTGAGCGCAACTGCATACTGCATTAGTGAGTTGCGACTATAATATAATTTGAGGCAAAGGTAAGAGATACTTATTCTGCAACTCTATAGTTTTGAGTTCATTATTATTTAGTGGTAACTAGTTAGCCAACTATGGTGACCAGGGATACCTCAGACATGATTTTAGGGCCAATAAATCCAGAATCATATTTGTATATATTATAGTCTATTGTCACTTATTCAATAATTTAACATTTTTTTTGCACTAGAATTCGTTGGAGAATGGAGATGTCAAACGAGAATAAGGATAAGGCTCCTGCAAGTGGGGAAAACCAAGAGAGGCTAGAAAAATGTAGAACCTTATCATCATACTTTGGTCATGGTGTTGGAACTGTTTCCTTCCAAAATTGGGAAGCTGCTTCATCACAAGTAGATTTTGAAGATTCACATCCTGAAATGACATGACATATTGAAGAAGTCGGTGAACCCGATATCTCAGAACATGATGAAATTGAAGAAGATTTTCAGTTAAATTCCCAGAGTAGCCATAATTATATAATTGAATTGGATGAGAATGAGAATATCATAGATGATGATGGTGTAGGGAAAAAGAAAAGAAAGAACAATACAAAGAAGGATAGGGATTCAAAAAATGATCGTAAGTGGGAGTTCTCAAGGAATTTTTAGATAGAATGGGTGCCAAAGTAGCGATTCATTGAACCAGTGGAAAATCCAATTAAAGGTCAGCCTCCGATAGAATGTAGATGTAAGATTTGTACCAAGATAAATATGAAGGAAAAGAGGTTGTAGTTAAAAATTGACACCATACAGAAGCATATGGGTAAAGTTTACGAAAAGAAAACCATATATGGAGTTGAAAAATCAGTGATAAGATGGAAGAAAAAGGATGAATCTCTGCATGTTAGGAATGGATAATTATATGAATTTCAGTAGAATATACAGACGAAGCCTACTCAAGTTCAAGGCTCTATTGAAGCTTGTTTTGGAAAAGCATTAGAAGTAGAACTAATGGTAAAAGTTGTTCAATTAAGTTGTGTCTTTGATATTTTGAGAAGAGGGCATCCTATGATAAACTACCCATCATTAAGATCTTTATTACACTTTCTGAAAGTTTGTAACTATCCTAACATGCACTGGTCAGTAAATAATGGATAGGAATGGGCAAGTTGTCTTGCCGATGTTGAAAAAGAGGATCTAAAGGAAAAAATTAAAGAGTCAAATTTTATTGCATTGTCTTTAGAAGAGGTTACAATAGTAGATGATACTTCTTGGGTATGCATGCATGTTTATACTGTACATAATTTTTTCCGCCAACCTCATCTACTAACTGTTGCTAAAATGAAGGATAATGCGACAACTAAAAATTTATTTGAACTAGTAAAGAGTTTTCTACTTGAATATGGAGGTATAAATGAGATGACGATTGCTAATAAGTTGGTGTGTGTTGGAGCGGATGGAGCTTTAGTAATGCAAGGCCATATGGGATTTCTTTGCATAAAGATACAAGCTTCTTGTACACCCTACATTACTCCCATTCACTGCATGGACCACATAATGAATCTATCTTTTGGAGTTGTCAGCAAGCATGGTCAAGTACAAAAAATTGAATTTTTAATAAAAGAAATATACCAATACTTCTGTCGAAGTCCAAAAAAATTGAGGGAATTTCAACACTTTGCTGAAGTAATAACCAACGGGAACACTCTTCTGAGGATAATGATACTAGATGGATCTCTTTGGATGGACCAACGCATTGAGTGTTTTTAGAATATCAATCGATTCTTGGTCTAATGAACTCAAGTCGTGAAGAAGTAGGACTACCCAAATCTCCCGAGTTATTTCGAAGGTTAACTAATGTAGAGACACTCTTAACATTAGCAGGTCTTCTCCCCCTCCTAGAGGAAATGAGAAATATAATGAAAAAGGCTGAGCAAAGAGCAATGTATATTATAGAATATGTTGCGCTTTGTAAATTGACATGCATGACACTGGATAATCTCTATCGATCATGTGACGATGTAAAATTTGCCAACTAGCTTAAAATTATAGATTTGGAGAATCCTGACAACTTTTTAAAGATTGGTGTAAACATGGAGTTATGTGCAGAAGTACACGGAGTTGAGATACCAATGTACTACTATGCCAGGGTTGAGTCCAAGGAACCAAGAAGGAAGAACATGAAGCGAATATCAGTTGTTAAAAGGGAAGACTTTACCAAGATCATTGAGTTTGTAACTACTTCTGTGAAGCACATTGCCTATGATCTTTCTTCAGCGATTAGAGAAAGATTCCCTCCAGTAAAACCACTTGAATCCATGTCTATTGTGTTTCCTTGATAATGGAGTATCAAAAATTCGAAGGATTATCGAAGTAAGCTACTAACTTTGATAGATCATTTTTGCAAAACCAAAGAGTTAAATGGAGTAACTCTAAATGGAATTTTAGATGAATCTCATTTGAGAGAAAAATTGGGCCATTTTTCACAAATAATAAGGGACCAATATAATATTATGCAGAACCCCCACGAAGATGGATCGGCAACAAGGCTTTGGAAATATCTAGCTGAGAGTGAAATGTTGACTGATTCAATATCAGAATTTTGAAGCTTGCTGATTTATGTCTGACCATGATATTGGGGTCGGTGGAGGATGAGAGATTTTTTAGTTCTTTGGGGTTCCTAAAGTCAAATCTAAGAAAAAAACTAGACAATAATAGGGATAATTTCTTGAGGCTCTATACATCCATATATGAAGTCCATACTTTTCCTTACGATAGGGACATGAAATTGTGGAGGAAGAAATGTCAGAGAAGAGGGCTGTACAACTTTTTAAACCAAACTGAGAGAGCTAGAGATAATGATGTGACTGTCATAGAGTCATGTACTGGTACTGGTAATTCTAACATTGAACTTGAGTTAAGCGGAGATATGGAGAGTGAAGAAAAAATATCAAAGAACCAAGGAAGCTATGAAGTTGATGGCGATGAATCTGAGGATCCTGATAATGATAAGATGTGGCAACTTGAACCTTTGTAGAAGTAGCAAGTCCTATGTATTTATTAAACTTTTTGATGTAGTCTACTATCAGTTTCTATATCTCAACATTAATCATGCATAATATCATATTCCAATGTCAAAAACATGAATGTGGTTGATAATGTCATGAACTATACAATTAATAAAGGTTTTCATTTACATTATTCAGCTCATATGGTATAATTCTTAAAGATTTTTTTTTATTTTTTTATGAAAACATAACAATTCATATGATACAATTCTTTGAAATAGAGATTCTCATTAATTTATTTACAAATATGACACAATGTAATACTTAATTCATTAATATTAGTAAGAAGTAGAACACAACTCTTTGTGATTCTATTTGCAAAATTAAATTGACAATGAATTATGACTCAAGACGCAATACCCAATATCAATTTCATTACCCTTAGCAAATGACCCTGAATTCCCTTTTATAGAAACAAGGGATCAAAAATAGCTTCAGGTTGATTTGCCTAATGTGAAGTCTTAAAATCAAATTCAGTAAGAGTCAAGACTAGTACAACATCTCTACAACTGTACATTTCTGCATTTGATAGGCCGATTTAGTAAATTAGCATTGAGAAATAGCATTATAGCATCTGCTACATTGATCCTATTAAAAAAACAAAGTTAAAACTTTTTATTTTAACTGAATTAAAGCCAATAAATAAATAATATAGAGATGATTGAAACTGAAAGTACTTTCACATACTATTTTTGATGAGATGATTCTACCAATTTTTTTAATTTTCTCCATTCTGCATCGTTTGGAAGGTCAAAATTTGTCAAGTTATAGTAAATGATCTGCAACCTTGTCATCCATCCATACTTGGTAGAGTAACTTGGAAGCAATGATCCTTCCAATACTGCATTCAAATTTGTCCATGGTTTGATCCACTTTGCAATGCCTTCATGAGTTGTTTCCTGAGGAATCTTGCCTAAATTAGTCATCATTGTGTCCTCCAACCTTTTTTGTAAGCTTCTCTTCCAACAAAGTTAATTAATGAGTTACTAGGACCAGGACTCGACAAACCATGACCTATCATTTCGGTTATTGTTGGATTCATCTTGGTGAGTTTTCTCTCAAATAAGGCAAGAGTTTCCTCCACTTCCATTAATTTCTAACATTTTTGAAAGACAAAGTTTGTGTTTATTGATGCACGAACACAGTCATGAATTCCCTTGCTTGCCAAATGTCTATCACTAGTTGTGGTGATTTGATGCAAAATATATTTTGTCATTTTCTCTCTCTAATAAATTTTTTTGTTCTTCTTAATGTGCTCTTTGAGCTTCCCAAAAACATCTCTAAGACTTTCATTCAATTCAAACCAATCACAATACCTATCACCAGTCACCTGTATTATCCCTGAAAGGTATCTTTTTATTTTCTTGACTCTATTTTTCATTTGGTCATTCAAGTTGTTTTCGTAAGTTTTAATTGTATTATTTGCCTTCTTTATCTCTTCTCTCAAAAATGACAACTGGTGTTCACTCTATTTTGTCATTTTCTCTGCTTCATCTTCCCACTGGTTTGCTTTCTCTTTCGATTTCTTTTCTTTTACCCTCTCATCCTCCAATTCTTTCTTTAATTTATTGTTTACTTGTGTCGCATTCTCCACACTTTTGTATAAATTTAATGAAGAGGCTCTTTCATCCTCATGATTTTTATTGCTCTCTTCCAATATTTCCCTCAATTTTTTCAGTTCTGCCTCCATATGTTCTTGTTGTCCAATTGCTTCTTTAGAGGATGAATTTTTTATCCTTTTCTCTAATTTTTGGCACCTGTTATCTGTTGCTTTATCCTTTTCCTTTTCATTTGCCAGGTCTTCCTATAACTTTTCTATTATGCCCTAAAGCTTTCCATTCTCTCTCTCCAACTTCATCACTGAACTGTAGACCACTTGGTTGGTCATTTTTGACACATTTATCTTGTCCACGTTTTTAATTTTGGATAAATCCATTTGGGGGGTACTAACTTGAAATTCAGATGGATCTATCTAACTCTTTGGTGGATTTTTATCTCTAGCTGGGGGCATAACAACCATGAATTCCATCATTTATTTTTTTGGGTCATATGTGGGAAATAACCTATTCGATGCAGGTTCTACATCATGAGTTGCAACAACTGCATCCCTCTCTAATGTCTTAGTATTTTGTCTATTCCTATTTTTTGATTGTTCAAAGTTAGTTACAAATTCATTGTAATGGAAATTAGGGTTTTCTGACACAATCAAATGTTTGAAAGGTGAAATAGAACTTGTAGTGATGTACGAGCTTCTAGCTGTGGTTATAAAAATTGCACCATGAGGATTAGTAATAGTAATGACCTGACCCATTAAAAATGGAGTTTTTGGATTGATCATAGGGTTTTGTCCTGAATGTGTGACAATTGTTGGACTCATAATCATAGACACCATTGGCATTATTGTCATAACCTTTTTCTTCTTTACACTACCTTGATCTCTGGGATCCACCGATTTCATGTCCAGTTGTAATTTACTTTTTGGACCACTAGTACAAACCATGCCATCCCCACCAGTGGGAGTGGCACTTGATGTAAATTGAATCTGAGTGATTGGAAAAGGTGGAATTGGATTTGAAGCTTGAACAAATGAAGGTGCAAGGGTATGAGACTGAGTAGTACCTTTTTCTGATGAACCTCCAATTACTGGTGTCCAACCACGTTTTGGTGGAGCAGGTATGGTAATTGGCTACCAATTCCCTTCTCCTGTGGGACCTAGACCACCCCTACCTGGAAAAACCATTTTTTCTACAATCTTTGCCCCTTTTCCATATGTTTATTTTGTGTGTACATCGACTCCAGTAGCAATTGTTATTGAATATACATCAGTTGATGTGGGATTCATAGAATCCTTCTCATCCTCATTATAATCATTGTGATGTGCTTGAGAAGAATGCTCCACATTCCACAAATCGCTAAATATTTCATCCTCATCCACATCATAAATATCTACAAAAGTCTTTGGCTCGTCGAGATTCTTCCTCATTTCCCAGAAATTAGTAACTTTGGTTGCAGTCCAATACTCATCTTTACATTCACGCACTAGGTTTTTTGAAATAGCTTTTGTAGATGGTTGAGTAGCTTGTTGGTAGAAATTATAGGATGTCATGTGTTGCACTTTTCCTTTCTCTTTGTGCAATGCCATAATTATTGATGAAAATTCTTGTATTTAAATATTGTTTTCAGTGGCATATTTCTCCATTTCTTTTTTGACCTCATTCCAGGACTCCATGTTTTTAAATTTTTCTATCAATGGCATACTATCATGTCGACATTTGCTTGCTGAGCTCCCATTCATTCTAAGCTTTGTTCCAATTATTTTTAGTGGATCATACTTCCAGTAACTATCAACAACAAAGAAAAAAATATTAAAAAACCTCTACCACTTTGAATTCTCTTCTCTCAAATGTGAACCCTCTCAATGAGAAAGATAAGAAAGGAAATATACTTTTCTTTTGCTGCCCATTAAAGAGTACATCTGTGCTATCCATCTGCCAAACTTATTCCAATGCAAATACCCTCTCTATTGTGTGTACTCCCAAATTTGGAACAAATATGGAGTGACCATGTTAAACTTTTCAGATAAGCTAGGTGGATACCCTTGAAATTTTGTGTGAGAAGGTTCAGTTAAAATGATTGAAAAAGATGCCCGGATGATTTTCATGAGGTACAAATTGGGAAGAGGCTTTAATGCCTTTCATTTGATGTATGCAGTGGGTCCCAGCTCCTGAATTCCAATTCTGACATGATTAGGAAGTAGTCATTTTGAGGGGGTTATCTAAATCTGCATTATTGCCTGTGTCAATCTGTTGTAAATGGCCTAGTTTGCTTTTATATATATTGCACCCAGAAATGTGTCATGACCTGCCACTTTGGAGATGTTGAGTATGTGTATCAAAGAACCTATGTTTAGAATCCCAAGTCATTTCGATATGTTTTGACTAGATTTTAAATCCCTCAAAGTTGGTAGTTTATTGTTGTCATGCATTTTGCAATTGATCAGAATTCTGAGTAGCCCTGTTTGACTGACTACAACTTTTGACTTAGTGACCTAATTGAAAATTTTTCTTTTGTATCCTATTATAAAGGTCAAGTACTTTTTGAGTATCCATCATCAAGTTATGATAGGTCCATTTGGTCAGTTTGATAAGCCCATTCCATTTGCAATTTCTATCAGTGTGCCAAACTGTCAAATGCAGTTTTCTGAGTGACCTACTTTGAGGTCTTACAATTTCACACCCGGTTGAATGAAATAGATAATTGAAAACTCCCCTATATTCTAGACATGGAAATGTGCTATCCTGATGATTTCCAAGTTATGACGAATCCATTTGTCAAATTTTCCATGCCCATTCCGTTTGCAGTTTCTAACAATTTGATGTTGATCAGTTGCACAGTTTGGTCAGAGGCCCTGTTTGCAAGGTTATATCTTGAGCACTGTGATTGGTCACATCAGGAAAATGGTTTCCTTGAATTATGGGTGAAATTTACTTCAAGTTTTCCAGATCTCAGATCTTAAGGGTTTTGTTTGCCCACTTTGCAAGAAGCTTTTCATTTGCAGAAATCATTATTCTTCATATTTCCTATTTTCTGCATTTTCAAGTGGCTACTTTTGAGGGGTCAGAAAATGTGCCTGGATAATTGTCAAGAGGCGCCCTTCTAGATCTATATTCTCCATATAACATACTTCTAGTGTCTAGAGGCTCAAATTCTCAGGAGATCATTTGACTTATTTTCAAAGTTGAAACCAAATGCAGTTCATCGCTATTGGACAGGGTAATTTGCAGACTTGTTGCAAAGAGGCAACTTGGGCGATTAAAATATTTTCACCTGTTTGGTTCCATCAGATGCCATTTTGCAGCATGGAAGAATGTTAGACATAGGATGTGTGTGCCCATTGCCATGTCCTGGTTACTGCATCTTGTCAGTTTTTAAAGGCAGCCAAAAAGGCTAATTACCATTAATGTGATCAAACTGCATAAATGTCAAAATGATTATAAAGGCCACCGGTTTGTACTTAATGTTCAAAATTTAAAATATGGAAGTATAGAAAAGAGCCAACATTGCAAGAGGGTTCTGATTTCAGGTTCCTATGGAGGTTCCTGTGGAGGTTCCTAGTCTTGTTCTTGTCCCTGTATTTGCTTGGTTTAGTACAAGTTACCATTGGTTTGGAGATTTTATTTGTAAAGCATACTTATTTTTCATGTTTAGTTCTTGAGTTTACTATCTGGATATTTGGAAACAACTTGGATTAATGAGAATACAGTGCAGTTCCTACTCATTGTTGTCTTGTCTCTTTTAACTGTGGTTTATGCTCTAGTATAGTTCATTTGTAAGGCATCTGAAATATACCTACTATAAGGTAGTGTGTCTAATCATTTGTGAGTCTTTCTCAAGGAGAGAGTTAAATTTTGTA
>MU228264.1:385333-400118 GCA_018584345.1 Thuja plicata
GGGCTACCATGTGGGTCCGGCCGTAAGGGGTCCGGCCGCACTGGGTCCGGCCGAACATATTCTGGCCGGACCCCGTCCGACCGGACCCTAGTCCTCACAATGACCCGCGCGGACCCCTAAATGACAATGACCCATGCGGCCCCTTTGTTTTCTTATATAACTTTTGGGGGTTCGGCCGAAGGGGGTCCGGCCGAACCCCCCGCTCCACATAGGCTCCACTTGGCACTTAAAGGGTGCCAAGTGGGTCCGTCCGAACACCGTCCGGCCGGACCCATTCCGGCCGGACCCCTTCCGGCCGGACCGTCCTAAAATGTCCTCTACTGCGACACAGTATTGTACTTTTACCCTTGCATGCTTGCATTTTTGAGCTGATAGAGTTTCATGATATAAGGATGGGTCTGAGGTTTTTTAGACATGAGAGAGAAGTTGTGCTTCCATTTTCAGACCCCCATGAGTTCATTTGCATATTTTTCCAAAGTCATTCTGTTTGCAATTAATGTTGATTCTCAGAATGTGAAACTCCAAAATTATGAAGTTGCTAACTTTGAGGTCTTACAAGTTTACACTCGGTTGAATGGAATAGAAAATTGAATGCTCCCCTGTATCTTAGGCATGAAAATGTCCTACCATGAATATTTTCAGGCCATGATGAATCTGTTTGCCCAGTTTGACAATCTGATTCCATTTGCAGTTTCTAACAATTTAATGCAGATCAGTTGCAGAGATTGGTCAGAGGCACTGTTTGTGAGGTTATATCTTGAATAACGTGATTGGTCATATCAAAAAAATTATGCCCCTGTATTGTAGGCCAAATTCAAGTTTGCAAGGTTTCAGGTCCTGAAGGTTTTTTTATGCACACTTCCCCAGATTCTTTTCATTTGCAGAAATCAGTATTTCTCATGTCTTCTTGTTTTGCAAGTTCCAAGTGGCTACTTTCAAGGGGATCCCAAATGTTTCTGGTTTATTTTCAAGGGCCACCTTTATAGATTCATGCTCTCGATATAACATACTTCCAATATCCAGAAGCTCTGGTTTTTAGGGGGTTGCTTGACTTGTTTTCAAAGTTTGAACCAGATGCATTTCATTATTTTTGACAGGGTAATTTGCAGAATTGTTCTGAAGAGGCAACTTGGATGATTAAAATCTTTTGACCTATTTGGTTTCGTCAGATTTCACATTGCAGTATGGAAGAATGTTAACCATGGAACGTGTGTGCCCAGCGCCACGTTCCTGTTTCTTATTTCAGACGATTGTTTAAGCTAGTTCTAGAGGCTAGATGTTGTGAATGAATTCAGTTTGCAGAAATGTCAAAGGTGATTGTAAAGTCCACAAGTTGATGCTTTATGGTTAGATTGTGAAATGGTTTATACTTAGAGTGTGGAAGCAAGTCTAAGGCACGTGCAAGGCACATGTAAGAACCTGAGGGATGCTTTAAAGGATTGTGTTTGACTGACATAACACCAACACAGATATGCACAAAATGATTTTACGAATAAGACTTTTTAAACTTTTGAATGTAAAAACGTGCAAAACAAATGCAAGGAAGTTGTGTTTGCAAGAAGGGAAGCCTAATGCCATGGTGGATAGGAAAATTTTGAGCAATTACAGTTGGTAGTAACAAAGTTTAACTACACAACCATCATATCTTATGTCTGCACCAACTCATGAACTTTGAACACGGGTTATTGTCAAGTTAAACGAGAAATTTTAAAGTAAATGTAAGTAGCATTTATAGGGGTGAAGTACTTAGCCCTTACTATATTCTTCTTGCGGGTATCACAATTGATCTAGATAACTCAAAAATGTTTCCTCAAGATAGTCGGCATGGGCATGAAGATCAACCACGCATACCTAATCATCAACTATTTTTTTGAAATAAGGAAGCCGTATCATTATTAATTGAAATGAAAAGAAAGAGACCCAAGCCCGATCGTTTTATCTTTTCTAGCATTCTCCAAGACCGCAAAAACTTGGGAGATGTTTCTTAAAAGAACACAAAGCAGAGTGCAATGTGACAGGGCACATGGATAGTTTGGTAAGAGGGCTCAAAGAAATTTGGTTCCGAAGATTGTGCAGGGTTTCAGATTAGAAGGAGGCCACGCTGTTTGAATGTAAAGAAGCAGCTGCTTGGGCATTGAAACGCAGAAGCACTGACAAGCATGTGAGCTGTTTCACAAGGAGCATACATTTGAATAAAAGCATGCGCATGCTTTTGTTTGCATAACATGGTTTTTTTGTGAAATTCCCAAGCCAATGCGCAAGAGATGTTTTAATGGGATGTTGCGCAGTCAACTAGAGAAGCATTTCATGGGCATTAAAAACAAAACATCTAAATCTCAACATAACTTGCATTTTCCAAATGTATGGGCTGAGCCATCTACGCAGCAGAAGAAAGGAAGCTGCGCATTAAATCTTTGCCCCACCAGCGCATTGCAAATGGTGGAGGGCTGCGTAGGGATTATGGGGTTGCAATAATAGGTGCAAAGGCAAATTCAAGAGCCCACATAGGGGATATAAACAGTATAACATTTACACAACATTTAAAACAAGAATTGCAAATACATTGACAGACATGAAAAGAGGCCCGTGCAACATGCAGTGGGAGAACAGAGGAAGAGGACCCTGCACAAGCCCATAGAAGGTAAGACTAAATACACAATGCATTTCAAAGGGTCAAAGCGGGCAATGAGGAAATATGAACCAGGTTTTAATAAACAAATAAGATGTTGCGCAATGGTGAATGAGGGCTAGCGCAGCATTATGTGAAGCATGACAAAATGCAAGTCAAATGTTGACGCCTAGGAATGAAGTTTTTAAAAATCTATTGAGGAAAATGATCCCACATTGGTTGTGGAAGGAAAAGTATGAGTTTTTTTTATACTGCTACGCTCAACACATGTTATGAAGTGATGCCAAGAGGCGTGTGGTGAGTGTGCATGCTTAGGCATTAGCGGGAATGCTCAAACTTGGTAGATGGATCTCAATATTTTAATGCCAGAATGATTAAGGCATTGGGCATTGGGAAGGATGAACACCCAAATTTTGGCTCATGTAGAAGATTAGTCCCACATTCACCAAGAAAGGGAAAATGTGGATGTTTAAAAGGTAAAGCCTTCACTAAGGCTCTCCATGCGTACGTGACAGATGCAGATTGGGCACAAATCTTGAGGTTGTCGAAATCAATGGATGACTTAATAGCTTAATGAGAAAGTTGCAAGGAGGATATGATTAAGTCATTAGGCCATGTGGCACCTTAGACACATGGCAAGATTCAGATTGGGCACAAATCTTGAGGTTGTCGAAATCAATGGATGACTTAATAGCTTAATGAGAAAGTTGCAAGGAGGATATGATTAAGTCATTGGGCCACGTGGCACCTTAGACACATGGCAAGATTCAGTGTAGAGTAGAGGTGGCGCTTTCACAGTGAATCAGAGAATGACACGTGGTGCCTAGTGGACCTGCAGACCAATCAAAGGGTGCCATGTGGCGCAATCTGGTGCACTGCAGATTAAAAGGAATTAATTTGAAATTTAAAATGATTTTATTTCAAAATGGAAAAGGTTAAAGAACTTGCATGTTGAACTTAATCCTAGGGTCCACTTAATGGCTTAATGATAAAGCGCTCAACATCTAACCATTAAGCCATTAAGTCAGATTGACAAGTGTCACAAGCTGATTAAATCTGGGTAAAATAAGGATTAAAGATAAAATATGCAGATTTTTAAATAAAACGCCATCTGAATTCAACAGTCTAACTATTGAAAATGCACAAATATTTCAAATCTGTTGAAAAGGGTATGGACGGGAGGAAGAGTTTGATTTAATGGTTGAGGGGGGAAATTTTGTCCAAAATACCAAGTATCATATATTGTCGGAAAGGTATCGAAATGAGGAATTCATTTTTGCAGTCCATTTTGGTGCAGGATCAAATCAGTTTGAATAGAATGAAGAAACAATGGCTCGGCTTAAATTTGGGAAAACAAAGAAGACATATCTGCAGATAAAATCAATTTTTTTGAGCAGTTGTAAAAGGTCTAGTTCAAGATATTTTGGAGAAGGGGCAGGTGTTGAAGGGAGGATGAATCTGATGGTTTTTCTCTTTCTACTTATGTAGATTTCTTCTATTGTTATAGGGTTCCAAATTCTTAGCCTCCAAAGTGAGATTCAAGCTATACTTAACTCGAGGAGCTTCCAGTTTCAGTTGGTTCCATATTTAGGGATATAGCTTGTTGATTGTACTAGTCTTGCTTGAGGTAGAATAGAATTTCATTGGTCTTTTGTAGTTTATTGAACAAACATTTTTCTGATTGCAAACTTGTGTGTAGTAATATGATTTTTCATACATAATACAAAAATTCAAGATTCATGTCTCTCCTGGGTGTCAGTCTTGTGAAGTCTGAATTTTCTAATTCTCTACATAGGGTTCACCTATGTATGTGTTATCATTCTTCAATTCTTAACTAGGATCAGATTAAATAAATATTGTGGATGTGACATAATTTCATTCGGTTGTCTACAAGAGGATTTCTATTAGTAATGATTTGGATTGATTGTATTAATGGCTTAAAATCATTGACAATAGTTGATTACTACATTTTGGAATTTGGCTAAATGACATTGCCCATGGATAAAGCATTGGCTGGTGATTAGTATCTTCTATACTTATGCATTTTCAGTTCAATCTTGGTTATGTTCTGCAATTTAAACATAAAATCTGACATATCTAAAGGTTTTTATGTGGTTTGTGGTTGTACTAATCTCATGCTCCACTTCAAGGTCGATGTTCAATGGGTGATTAGCTGGTCACCTAGTATCTCCCGGTCATCTTGAAGCCTTTGTGAGATTGTTGTTGATTGATGCCAAATAGAGTATTGAAGGCATTGATGGGTGTCCCCGCCTTGGTTTTGCAGAACCTAAAGTGTAGAAGGATGGATCCGCATCCTTGTTAATTGGTCCTTTTAAGTCTTTATTGAATACTAGGAGTTGGATACTCTTCAAAGTACATCAAAGGGTGAAAAGGTTGTTGTTCAATAATCACAACATAAAAAAGAACCAATAGGGTGTGTGCATGGTTACCTTCATGTTCCACTAATTGTAACATTGAAATACCTAGAATGTTATATCCTAAGCCTTTTTTGACAGTAAAAGGATGTCCTCAAATAACTATTAAGGGTAAACCTAGAGATCCTTTGGATTTATTTGATAACACAGATTCTGTTTGACATGCTTATCGCACATGGAATAATCCTCAACCTACTGTTCCAACTTCTTTACCTCCTTCTCAACCTGTGCTTCCTCAAGCACCTAGGTTACCTTCTTCCTTCGAGGAGTATGACTTAGTTGAACAATTACTTGCTACTCTTGCAAAGATATATTTATGGGAATTGCTTCAAACTTCTCCAACATATCATTAGGCCTTGCGAAAATCTTTATCTACGCTTCCTTATCTGCCTCCTAGCCAAGAGAATATTAATTCATTTCTGGATTGCATGCATACTATGCCTTTTGTACCTCCTATTGTGTTTACCGATGATGATTTACCTTCTGTTGAGGTGCATAATCAATATGACACCCTTACGGTTGATGTTTCTATTAATCAGAGTATCATTCATAGAAAATTAATCGACAATGGATCTGGGCTTAATATATGTAGCATGGATACGCTTAAGGCAATTAAGGCTGATCTTACAAATATTCAACCAGATAATATCCCTATTCATGGATTTGATAATATCACAAAGAAAAATTTGTGCATTATTACGCTATCTATTAATGTTTGTCCAGTTATTATTAGTACACCTATTCATGTTATGCCTGGACCCCTTAATTACAACCTTCTTTTAGGAAGACCTTGGTTACATACTATGCATCAAGTTCCTTCTACTCTTCATCACAAGGTTAGGTTCATCTATAACAATTTGATGTATACATTACATGCAGATGATGTGTTGAATCCTTGCTTAAATGCGGAATATGCTAAGGTTTCTGAACCTCTACAACCAAGTAAGGAACCTCAGCAACCACCTGATGTTAAACAAACTGAAACTCCATCTTCTTCTTTGACTGGGGATTATTGGGTAGCTTTGGACTTTAATCCTTCTTTTTTAGGAGAATATAAAGTTTCTGATCTTGAATTTATGAATCAACAAAGTGGGTTTGAAAAACAAGTTTTTACTCCTTCCCCTCTTTCTGAAGAGTTAAAAGGTAATTTTGTTGCTGTTTCAATTGAAGAAACAATTGAAACAATAAAACCAGATTGAAACACATGTCTCTCCTTTGACTCAATATGATATGGTTGATAGGTATGGTTCTGGTTATCATCTGCTCAAGAAATCAGGATTTAATGGGAAAGGATGTGGTAAATATGAACAAGGTATACAAGTACCCTTGGACAATGAAATTTATGATTATACATATGGTGTAGGGTTAAATCCTTATAATAAACCATTGGCTTTTCCTCTCAATGTTAATCATATCTATGGTGGACATTTGACCTTGGTTAATCCGCTTCTCCTTGACATGGATCAAAAACCTAGCTTGGATTCTTTTCCCGAGGATGAAGCCTTAGCATATTTTTTAGGAGCTTATGAGGGTCTACCTATGTTTCATCATAAAAGAAGGAAGCCCTATTGTCTAAATAATGAAGCCTATTTTGGAGAACATGATGAACATGATATTTCTCCTTTACCACTGGATTCTCTAGTGCAAAGTAATTTTCTCATAACTGAGACTATTGAGGTCCAAGTGGATGTGAATGACTCTGACAAGACGATCAAAATTGGGAAATGTTTGAATCAGGATGAACATAATCAGTTGATTTCCCTTTTACTTGAATATAAGGATATATTTACTTGGACATATTTGGATATTCCAGGTATAGATCCTAAGATTGTTACTCATAATATTGTTCTTAAACCTAATGCTAAACCTGTGAAACAAAAAATCCAAAAAATGAATCCAGGAATTGCCTTATTAGTTAAGGTTGAAATTGAAAAATTATTGTGTGCTAGATTTATCTGCTCTATTGATTACACAAAGTGGATTTCCAATATTGTGGATGTTTCAAAAGGAGAAAATAAGATAAGGATGTGTACTGACTTTCGAGATCTAAATAAGGCATCCTTAAAAGATGATTTCTCGTTACCTAATATTGATATGATTGTGGATTCAACAGTGGGTCATGCTTTATTATCTTTTATGGATGATTTTTTTGGTTATAATCAAATCTTTATTCCTATTGAAGATCAACTCAAGACAACATTTATAACACCTTGGGGAAAATTTTGTTGGGTCATGATGCCTTTTGGATTAAGAAATGTGGGAGCAACTTATCAGCGTGCTATGACTTTGATTTTTCATGATTACATTCATAAGATTATGGAGGATTATGTGGATGATATCTTGGTAAAATCTATTCAAATAAAGGATCATGTTGTTATTTTACGACAAATATTTGAAAGCATTAGGAATTATAATATGATATTGAATCCTAAGAAATATGCCTTTGGAGTTGATTTCGGTAAATTATTAGGGTTTATAATCTCTAAGCAAGGCATAGAGGTTGATGCTGAAAAGATTAATGCTATTGTTAACATGCCTCCTCCTAAGAACATTTATCAATTACGTAGTTTATAGGGAAAAATTCAAGCTATTGGTCACTTTGTTTATAACTTAGCTGATAGAACTATTCTTTTTACTTTCTTGCTTAGAAAAGATACCAGTATTGCTTGGAATGGGGAATGTAAACAATCTTTTGAGCAATTTAAGGAATATCTCACCAATCCTCCTATTTTGCAACCTGCTCAATTTGATAAAACCTTTTATTTGTATACTTCAGCTACCATGAATGCGGTGAGTGTGTTGTTGGCTCATAATGATAATAAAGGTAAGGAAAGACCAGTATACTACATAAGTCAGACTTTCCTTGATTATGAAACAAAATATACTATTTTGGAAAGACAATGCTTGGCTTTAGTTTAAGCTTGTCAAAGACTCAAGCATTACCTATTGAATCTGGAAGTCAATGTGATGGTTAAATTTGATCCTTTAAAACACATTTTCTCTAAGACTGATCTCTCTGGTCATCTTGCAAAGTGGGTGATGTTACTTATGAAATTTGACCTTAATTTCATTTCCCAAATATCAAATATATGACAAGATTTAACTGACTATTTAGCTTAAGCTCCCTTTCCTCATTCTGATACATGCCTTACTTCAATATAATTCACTGATGATAATATTCTAGCTATTAAACAGGATGATGTTTGGGAATTATAATTTGAATGATCTAGTTGCAAGACAAGTTCTGGTGTTGGCATTATCTTGGTCCCTCCTACAAAGAAACTGATCCCTATGTCATATAAATTGACCTTTCCTTGTACTAACAATATTGCGGAGTATGAAGCTCTTATAGTTGGCTTACGAGAAGCTTCATCCCTTAATATTAAAAACTTGGAAATTTATGGGGATTCAAATGTGGAAAAAATCAAGGGAGGATATCAAACTAAGAATGATAAAATGACACAATATAGAGATTTGGCTCTCGATATTCTTTCACAATTCTCTTCCTATATGAT
Organism: Thuja plicata; assembly: GCA_018584345.1. Lineage (NCBI taxonomy): Eukaryota > Viridiplantae > Streptophyta > Pinopsida > Cupressales > Cupressaceae > Thuja > Thuja plicata. The sequence continues at coordinate 393,913 of MU228264.1, forward strand.
TCAGACTTTACCTAGGAAAGATAATCAACATGCGGACGCCATGGCAAGCGCAACTTCTTTGGTTTGTCTCGAGAATAATGCTGAAGACTTTCAATTAATTATACATAGTCTTAAACACCCTGCAATTTCTAGTAAGGTTACCTCTCATTGTTTCAATTTTGCATTTGGATGAATGGTATTCTCATATCTTTCATTTTTTGAAAGATGGTACTTTTCTTGAATCAGCGACAAGGAACATGCGTAATTGTATTAGGAATCTTGCAGCACATTATATCATTCTAGGAGATACACTTTAAAAATGCTCTTATAATGGTTTTCTATTAAGATGTCTTGGTAGAACCCAAGTTATAATAGCTTTACGAGAAGCTCATTCTGGTTCATATGGGGGACATCTTGGTGGGAAGTCTTTAGTAAATAGACTTCTTAGAATGGGATATTATTGGAAAACAATGGAACAAGATTCTTTCATGTTTGTTAAGAAGTGTCCTCAGTGTGAGAAACATAGTAATTTGATTCATGTTCCTTCTCGTGAGCTTCGTAATCAAGTTTCTCAATGGCCTTTTAGTATTTGGGGTTTTGATCTTATTGGAAAAATCTCACATGCTTTTTTTCTCAAGGACATACCTACATCCTGACGACTATAGATTACTTTACGAAGTGGGTGGATGCTATTCCTCTCTGTTCTACTACTATGGATGTTATTTGTGATTTCATCCTTAATAATATTATAGCATAATTTGGTATTCCTTCAATGGTAATTTTGGATAATGACACTTCTTTCAAGAATAAAGAAGTCATGAAATACTTGGAGAAATATCGCATTGAGCATAGATTTTCTACTCCTTATTATCCGCAATATAATGGTCAAGCCGAAGCATTGAATAAGGTTATCAAAGAAAACTTAAGGAAAATGATTAATAAGCATCGAAAGATTGGCATACCCAACTTACCTATACTTTATGGGCTTATAGGAATAGTGTTTGTACTACAACGGGTACTTCTCCTTATAATCGTGTCTATGGTACTAATGCTATTATGTCGTTGGAATTAGAAATACCTTTTTTATGTGTTTCATTTCATGGGATAATCGACAAGGATACTTTTCAGGAACAACGATTACAAGAATTGGAAATGTTGGATGAACAAAAGATAAATGATTTGGAACACATAAAGGCTTATTATAAATCACTTCATAAACAATATAATAATAAGGTGATTGAAGGATCATTCTCAGTAGGTGATTTAGTCTTGTATGAAAACCAAAGAAATGTGAATGCTTTACCCTGTGAAAAAGGAAATTTTATCCCAAATTGGCTTGGACCTTTTTTGTAATTGAGGACTTTGGTTCGGGTGCTTATGAAATTTCTGATATGGATGGTGTGCCTTTTAAGGAACCTATTAATATTATGCATCTCAAATGTTATTATCCTTAATACATCATTATTTCTTTGTGTATTTATGTATCCTTTATAAAAAAAGTTATGTTAGTTTTATAGGTTATGTGATTTTAGAAAATCATATTTGAATATATTCATACACATTTTTGTTTCTTTCTGTTAAGTTTTATGTATTGATGAAAATATAGTAATCAATCACAGAACTAATTGTGCAAATAAAGTGTTTCATATATGTATATAACTTTTTTTTGAGTTTGATACTATAAAGAAGTGAAATTTTGATTTGTGGTGTATAAGGGGGTATTGTATTTCCTTAACCTTTACATTGAATTTGTTGTTTTGAATGGATGTGATATTTTATTGTTGATTAAGCATATAGGGGGAAGGAAGATAAGATATTCCTCTTTTATTCCCAAATGCACAAATGAAAGATCCAAGTTTATTAACCCTAAAGAAGGATCAATGCACAAATGAATCAACCATTCAAAAATGGGAGAAAGGAAGATCTTAAATTCTATTTTATGATCAAGGAGATATGATATATAATAGTAATTGAAAAGAATGAGAGGAAGTACTAACCTTGAAGAATTGCAGATCAAAGAATGCTATTTTTTTGAGGTTTGTACTCTGTTTCTGGAAAATCTGAAGTATGATCAGAAACCAGGACACAGAGATGAACAAGACCCAAAAATATTTTTCTGATCTGACACCGTGTTATGAAAAAGGTTGACCTTGACCCAATAATCTCACCCTTGACCCAATAATATCGACCCTGACCTGCACAGATCTGATAGAAAATCTATTCGCGGATCCTGATAGTTTGCTGAAAAGGGTATCCAGATCTAAGTTCAAATCTTCAATCCTGAACCTGTACCTGCAACAAAAAGAGGTTTGTTTGTTTGGGGGGAGGGGTTTGCCTTGGTCAAACCCCAGTTTTGGAATTAACCTCAAATATATATAATTGCAGAAGTAAACAAAGTAAAAGTTTTGGAATTAACCTCAAATTGCAGAAGTAAACAAAGTAAATGCATAAATTAACCTTGCTTGTAAAAGTTCTTGTGGAGGATTCAAATCCTTCAATCCACAAGTAGGTATGCACCAATGGATCTAGAATTTAGAATGTAGGATGTCTTCAATCAATTTATTGTAGATCTCCAACACAAAATTTTGAATGGGTTCTTGATTATGAAGAGGCTTGGAAGAAGATGGATGGAGAGATCACCAAAAGGGCACTATGTAGCTTGAATCCTTCTATGGCCTCCCATGGATCTCTTTGATGAATGCTTGAAGGCTTGATGATGGATGAATCCTTGCTTCAAATTTTGATTTATTACTTTCTTGAACTCTACTTGATGATGCTTAGGCTACAATAGAGGATTTAGTTTCAATATTGCTTAGTATCACCTTAGAGAAAATGAGAGAGAAAGGCTTCCTTTTATATGAAATTAGGGCACAATCTTCTAAGGAGGCCGACATAGGAGAATTAAATTCAAATTAAAGCCTTTACCCCTAGGAGAGGACCTATGTTAAATATAATTTAGGAATAATTGCTTTGGAACCCGAAATAGTTGACCCGGAAGCGAGAATTAACTTTTTCAAATATTGACATCTAGAAACTGTGGGACCCTAAAATCTGGACCCTGGGTCAAGGTCGAGGTTGACCTTGACCTAGGTTAGGGGTGAGGTCTACCTTGACCTAGTTTAGGGTTGAGGTCGATATAGACCTAAAAGTTCGACCCTAACCCTGAGGTTAAAGATCTCAGATCTGCAGTCCAGGATGCCACAAATTGGCTAGAGAAAGGTGACGAATTGGGGCAGAATAGGGGGAAAGCCAGGTCTAAATCAGGAACCCATTCAAGGTGCTTGACATGACCCCAAAACCACTTACTTTGAAGGATAAATGATTCTAAAATGGAAGTGCTTCCATTTTCTGACTATACATTTAGCCCCCACTTTAGCAAGAGTATGGACTCAACACAAACTCTTGGTAAAGGAGATCATAAAGAACATACAATCTTATTGTAATAAAAATGGACAAAGAAAACATCAAGCCCCCAAGGGACTTAAGTCTTTATCAACCCTAAGATCATGATAAGAGAGACATAACTAGTTAAGAAAAGAGAGAGAGGGTGTGATTATCTTGCCCAATGAGAACTTATATCCCATTGTGAACCACATAAGTAAATAGCGTAACTGGAAAGATGGAATTGAACCGCCTAGTGAATGTGGATACTTACAAGTCAACCCATCAGGGAGATCCATTCTTAAGGATACCTTCCAACCTTAAGGGATCAAAACTTTGAAAAATTAGAGGCATCAAGAGATCCATATAAATTTAAACTGGAGGGATCAAGAGATCCTAAAATGTAAAATGTGTTAGTAATAAATCAGAGGGGGGGGTGAATCAGTGGCCTCAAAAATTTATCCCTTAAAATTTAATCCACCAATTAATACACCTCAGATTATTAAGTCCCTACAAGATGTATGCCTTGAAATAATTAACTATCTATCGGTCTACCTTGTATGTCCTTCTCCTTGATTATTGATAAGCAGTAAAACTTATTTACCAATACTCAGTAAATATGCAAAGTATACCAATCAATCCAAAAATGCATATGTGAAATGTAAAACAATAAATTAATAAACCATACACACATAACACATGGATTTTAACATGGAAACCTTGTTAAGGAAAAAAACCACTGGGACCAGTACCCCAAATTTTCACTCTTCTAAAGTGAGCCCTGTTAGGAGCCAACCCTGTTAAAGGTTACAAACACACGGTTAAGTGTGACCTTGTTAGAGGATTTTTATACATAGTTTGTCACTTAGTATCTGGCATCTACGCTACCATCCTTGAATCAGTCTTTAGATTGTCAATAGGCTTTATGCTAATCTTACTACCATCCTTGCATCAGCCTCCTTCTTAGACTGTCAATAGGCTTTAGGTAAGACCGCTGCTACTATCATGAATCAACCTTTTTGGTAATCTGTTAGGATATACCTTAATTATAGAAGACGGTTAAGTCCTACTCTGTTAAGAGACTTAATGCTTCAATGGTTAAACTGAAACACAATGACCTTTTTCTAATGCAACTTTGAATTGTAGATATTCAGATCAATTTATGTACAATACCTCTCTGATCAATGTATCAATTCAATTCCTTTGTACTTCACACTTTCTTCTCTATGATGTTGTGCTTCACTGTTCGTCGGTGTCTGCAGAATTCTTTAGCTCTCCTTTAGCTTGATTGATCAGGACTGTATGAAGCTTAACCTTCACCAGTTTCTCTTCAACATCTTCTTTCAATTCACTCCCCTATGTATTTGAGTGCATGCAAAAATGAATTATGCTTGTTTCTTATATAGACATGATATTCCTTAATTCTTGATTCTTGATTCTTGGCATGAAAAACAATCCAGCCAAATTGATTTATGATCTTAACTCCTAATTTATCTCACAGTTATCTTCTTGCCAACTGCATAAATCTTCTTTAAATCAATTGCTTAACTACGGTCGAATAAAAAAAACTAATCAATCAGTTAAGTCTATCCTTAAGCTTTGTCAGCTAGATATTTTGTTGTTTTATGATCTCTCTGTTCTGTCGGTCAAATCTACAGTTCGTCGCCGGTGACAACTTCCAGTTCCATCGGTGCAACTTCAGTTAGCTTTGGGATCTCCGTCTGTCAGGCATCATTGGATCTTTCTCATCGGGCAACACTATTTTCAACTCGTTGGGCATCCTATGATTTTGCTTTGTCGTGCAACACTATCTTCTGCTCGTCGAGCATCACTATGACTTTTTCTCTTTCTTTACCGATGGTGTGCACTCCGTCGGTGTAGTTTGTCACTTAGTGAATACATGACTTTTATGCATTGCTGAAAGCATACCCTCTATTCCATTGATTTTCTGAAGTCTTTGGCATTATGTACATGACCATATAGATGATATCAAGTTGACATCAATGACAATACAAACCATTAACTAATTTAATGTCTTGTATCATTTTCAACTTAACATTACCAAACATTCAATCAGTTATATGTCATCAATCTCTCACTTTCGCATTGATGGAAACATGCTATATTATCACACTATACTATTTCTAATACAATATAAAATACAATTGTTGAGATTCATCAAATTACCAAACAATTTGTCTTGATAACTGATAAAAATTTATGACCGCCGATAAGCTTTGTGTTAGCTTAGATTTGATTCTTGCAGCTTTTTGTGTATCTTCTTTTGATGTGTTGTGTCCTTTATTTGTGTCAATTTCTCTCTTTTGACTGTTCTTCTTCTTGATGTCACTGACTTTTGTTTGCAACTTTTATACAAATTCTCTTCCTATGGATATGATCTTTCCCTGGTTGGAGTAATCTGATAATGAATAGTTTCTGATGATAATATGGATACATTCTCTCCCTTTGACAACAATGCCAAAAAAATATTTGTCAAATATCTGACATTCTGTCAAACAATTTCTTCTATCCATAATATATTCCTTGAATTTCCTTTATCCATCATCAATATAACAATATGTTCTGGTGCTTGGTTCTGATATATACCTTTCTCTATATAGATGTAGCTTTGAAGTTCATTTTCTGCTTGCATCAATCATGAATGATATTATGATAACATATGTCTGATACAGCCTTCTGTCCTTTTACTGACTGGGAAACATGGGTTTGACCCCTAGTCTTTTTCTCAGGTACTCAAATGTATCCTTGGGCAGTGGCTTGGTGAAGATATCAGCCAATTATTCTTTTGATTGCACATATTCAAGTATGACCTCTTTTTCTTGAAC
>MU228264.1:414474-455718 GCA_018584345.1 Thuja plicata
GTCCAAATCACTCAGAGTTAAGCTTCAAACATGTCTAGTAGACAATACAAAGGCTTTTATTTTTCCCTCCAAGTGAATAAACCTTCCTCCCTTGGTTGAATTCGATGAGTCTTGGCAGAGTGTTAAATTTGTTGAAAATGTGAATCTAGTTCATAGTATAAATCAGTCAGAGCCAATGGACATGAACTGAAATTTACATCTTCTCTTATGAAACATTTTTGTCTTGTGTAAGTTGCAGAATAGACTCTATATTTTGGTCTTCAAATTTTTGTTGGTGGTATCTGCAAAGTATCAGGCTTATACAGGATTCAATGATCAATATGTCGGGTGACTATAGGATCATGGCTTTTAGGAATTGCAATAATTTTGTCCATTTCTTGATGCCATTGATAATATTTTTTGAACTTGCAATGTGCTTCATATATTATTATCCAAACAATTATTCTTCTATGGGCCAGCACGATGATAAATTTTCTTTGATATCGAGAAGAACTATGCTTACTCACCTCTAATGTTTCTTACAGAATGTTGTTTACAAAGTTTCTCACACAATGAAATTTTCAAAGAGATAAAACCCTCTGATATTACAAGAGCTTCAAATACAAAGATACAAGGCTACATTTTAGGTATTCATCACTCTCTTGCAATAACAGAGGTAATATTTTTAGCCATAGAAGATATAGAAGGTACTCAGAAAGGCAACATAAATAGAACATATGTAACCGTCTCAGGAAGCCCTGGGGTTTTGAAAGGACACAAAATCCATACATAAAGGTTTCAGGTTTTATATATTTGAATAAAATTTGCAAAGAAAAATGCCATAACTATGAAATGAAAAAATTGAATTCAATCCAAATTTATTGCAAAGGAACTTTCAAGAAGCTCCCACAAAAAAAAAACTTTAATAGCGAACCCTTGGCAGAAAGGATTAATAGTTACATAGAGAAAAGATTCAAAGACTACATCAGATCCATGCGAAATCAGTAGGGGACCTCTATGATAACAATAATTTTATGAAGATTAACAAAAATGGAGTGTGTGCCCCTTCTCTGTTGTGCGAAATCACAGCACACGAACCCGTCTCCTCCCGCCAAAAGCACTTCGGCACAAGATATCGATCGCAAGAAATGAAAATTATGTTTAACACTATTTTTTTTTTCTATATAATCTTATGTTTGTCGATATTTCAACATTTTTGGGAGCATAAACCAAAAAAAAAGAGTTTTACAAGCCAAATTGGCCTGCAGTCAAAAATTTTGGTCTAAAATATAGGCCTAATGTACTAGTGTTTATACATAGGTTGTCACTTAGTATCTAACATCTACGCTACCATCCTTGAATCAGTCTTTAGACTGTCAATAGGCTTTATGCTAATCTTACTACCATCCTTGAATCAGCCTCCTTCGTAGACTGTCAATAGGCTTTAGGTAAGACTGCTGCTACTATCATGAATCAACCTTTTTGGTAATTTGTTAGGATATACCTTAATTATAGAAGATGGTTAAGCCCTGCTCTGTTAAGAGACTTAATGCTTCAATGGTTAAACTGAAACACAATGACCTATTTCTAATGCAACTTTGAATTGCAGATATTCATATCTATTTACGTATAATACCTCTCTGATCAATGTATCAGTTCAATTCCTTTGTACTTCACACTTTCTTCTCTGTGATGTTGTTCTTCACTGTTCATCGGTATCTGTAGAATTCTTTAGCTCTCCCTTAGCTTGATTGATCAGGACTGTATGAAGCTTAACCTTCACCTGTTTCTCTTTAGCATCTTCTTTCAATTCACTCCCCTATGTATCTGAGTGCATGCGGAAATGAATTATGCTTTTCTCTTATATAGACATGATATTCCTTAATTCTTGATTCTTGGCGTGAAAAACAATCCAGCCAAATTGATTTATGGCTTTAACTCCTGATTTATCTCATAGTTATCTTCTTGCCAAATGTATAAATCTTCTTTAAATAAATTGCTTAATTGTGGTTGAATAAAATAAACTAATCAATCAGTTAAGTCTATCCTTAAGCTCTGCCAGCTAGAAATTTTGTCATTTTCTGATCTCTCTGTTCTGTTGGTCAAATCTGCAGTTCATCGCTAGTGACAACTGCCAGTTCTGTCGGTGCAACTTCAATTAGCTTTGGGATCTCCATCCGTTGGGAATCACTGGATTTTTCTCTTCGGGCAACACTATTTTCAGTTCGTCGAGCATCCTGTGATTCTGCTTCGCTGAGAAACACCATTTTCTTCTTGTCGGGCATCACTGTGACTTTTTCTCTTTCTTTACCAATGGTGTGTACTCTGTCGGTGTAGTCTGTCACTTAGCGAATACATGACTTTTATGCATTGCTGAAAGCATAACCTCTGTTCCATTGATTTTCTGAAGTCTTTGGCATTATGCACATGACCGTACAGATGATATCAAGTTGACATCAATGACAATACAAACCATTAACTGATTTAATGTCTTGTATCATTTTCAACTTAACATTATCAAACATTCAATCAGTTATATGTCATCGAAATTTCCATGGTTTAAGGATTAGTTTTTAATCCATAAAGGGAAAAATTTTTAAGTGCTTGAAAATATTTTGAACATGTGTGTGTGTGTGTGTGCAAAAAGTGAGTAGAGCATATGCCCCCATGTCAAATTCATTGCTAACACTTTAACAGGAGAAATGGCTTGAACATAAACATAAACAACTCTACGGATTACGTTTCCACTACGAGATGCCCCCAAATGAAAACAAATCAAGGGAAATAAAAAAATAAACATACATAAGAACATAGAAGGGATCTACCTACTGTGGGGTCAGTATGATAATAAGATAACATATGCATATATAGATATGATATTATTGCAAATGCATTGACATCATTCCCCAAAGAAAGTAGAACTAAAATCACAATGGATGAAAGAAACTTAAGAATTACGAAGAGGAATCTTTTCGGACCACAACCTAGAGACCAAAAAGAATCAGTGCTACCATGTCGCAGATCCAAGCAGATTATACAAGGGAAACATTTATGAACAATAGCACAAGCACAACATAACATAGAAACAACATATAGAAGAATAAAGATACATATAGAGGAATTATACAACAGGTTTGAATCCTTTATCAACTTGCACCAACAAAGTAACAAGGGTCGTATAAAATAATCTAATAAACATTTAGCAAACACATTACGGGAGAAGCACAATACAACATGCAAACACAAAAAGGGCTACCATGATGGATAGGCCAATCAAGCATATTGTTGACCCTCCCTATCTTGGTTTATATCCTTTAGGGTAGGTGGGAAACTTGCAAGAGGGACTATATCCAATACAGTAGGAATGATAGCCAGTTTTGAACAAGGATCCTCTTGAGAATCAAATTGCTCGATACTAGGTGTAATTGTCAATTGAGTTGAAAGCATATGAGATAAGTTAGTTTCAAGATCAATGGTCTCATATTCATCACTAAGATCAATAGGATCATCTAAAGTATCCTCCTCATCAAGATTAATTGAAATGGCATCTAAGATGCGAATAGGATCATCATAATCATTCATCTTAACATCATTATGAATATTGACTTCTTTTGACACATTAGGCATAGGTTGGTCCAAAGAAGGTAAAAAGTTTCATAGAAGAGAAGCAAAATCCCTAGCATTAGAACTACACTTCTTACGATGTTCATTAGCATATTTATTGCGTATTGCTTTGTTTACTATATTTTGAGAACTAGGAGGAATAACCATTGATTCCTTCACAGGTTCTATAGGAGGATTTTCAATGGGTTGTAATAAAACAGTAGAAGTTTGATTATTAGAATTACAAGTAATGGTTAAAGGAGGTATGGAAGGAGTAGGCAAAAGACCACAATTGAGATCTATCTAAGGCATGCTTAACTCAACAATTTTACGATGTTTGTAATCTTGGTATGAGAGAAAGAGATGATCCGGGTGAGGAGGACATGAGTTAGGTAATGAAGGCCAAAATAAATCAAGAGTAGCACAATCTATAGGCCTAGAAGGTTGATACAAACTATGATTAATCATTTTGACTTCTCCATTATGAATGAACTTAAGACATTTATGAATAGGAGAAGAAATAGCATGCATAGCAGTTATCCATGGTAAACCAAATTTGATTTGCAATTGATCAAAAGTAGGAAGAACAATGAAAGTAGTATCTACAACTTTACCACAAAGTTCAACCGGTAAGTTGATAGAACCAAGTGCAGGATAAAGAAAACCATTACAAGTTTGGATCCATGCATCAGATGGATCATAGAAATCACATTGTAATTTTTTCATAAAAATATTTTCTTCATTAATGAAAATTATTAAAGATGTGGGATCACCAAGACAACCATGAGTAGGTATCTTAGCAATCCTAGCATAGATATAAAGGGGACCATCAGGAGCTTTAATCATTTCAGAATCATCAAAGGTGATTAAATTTTCCCTGGGTCACTTATCCTTAGTTTTTTTTTGAGGTTTAGGTGGAACTGGAAGTTGAAGTAGAGGTGAAGGGTCTTGAACAGTAGGTTGAGATGAAAAAACACACTCCACATGATTAAGATCATCCATCTTTGAATCGTAAACAATATCCATAGAAGATGGTTGAGCTATGGTATTAGTATCATGTGTAGGTAAAGGATTCAAATAGATTTGAAGGTTTTGATTAGGAGGAGAAATAGATTTATTCCCACTACCATCAAAATTATCAATAGACAAAGCTTTAGAATCAATTAAATCTTGAATTTTATACTTTAGAGAATAACATTTTTCAATATCATGACCATTTTAGCGATGGTATTGACAAAAGGGTTTAGAATCGAAGGATTTGGATGCTATCATGGTAGGGAGAAGAGGTCAAATAGGAGGCAAGGTAATCATATTAGCATTTAAAAACCTACCCATTATAGAATGCAAAGTTTCAGAGAGAGGATTAAACGTACGATTCATACAGAAAGCAGTGGATGCATAAGTGGTATTATTGGATGTAACAACAACTTGATCAACAACTCCATTCATCTGTTTATTAATCTTGACATAGTTGTTAGGTTTCTGAAACTTGTTAGGATTAGGAGCATTGTCAGTCTTATTAAGGGGAACGGGAGCCATTGGAGTGTTGCTCTCAAATTGACTCACTTGTAACTGATAATGGTGAAGTGCTATACATAGTTGTTGAAAAGACATAAATTCAATAAGAAAAATCTTATCTCTAATATCCTTTTGTAAATTTGAAATAAACATGTGTTGAATATCAATATCAGGGACCAGATAAGAAATCTGATCATACAAATTCTTAAATCTACCAATGAAATCAGTCAATTTTTCCTTAACGTTGTTTTTACAATGCATTAAATTAGTTAAGGAAACTTGTGGACCAATGTTATTTTGAAATTGTTGGATAAAGGTATTAGCAAGTTTAGGAAAAGAATCAATTGAATAAGGAGGTAAAGAACAATACCATTGCAAATCCTTATCATGAAAAGTTCTAGCAAACAATTTAGCTAAAATTCTATGGTCATGAGCATAATCACTACAAAGGATTTGAAATGTTTTAACATGAGTGACAGGATCACCTTTATCATTTTAATTCTCAAGACGAGGCATATCACCTTATTGAGGGACAATAGCATGAATGATGTCTAAGGATAAAGGACTACCCATGTCACATGTAGGAATGCTAAACTAGGATTGAGTTAAGGATGCAAGTTGGTGTTGTAAAGATGACATGGTTTGAGCCAAACTAATTGTTAGCTCTTTTTCTTGTAGAATCAATTATAAAAGCAATAAATGCCAGACTCTCTTGTACCCAAGTTAGATTCTCACAGGGAAAAGGCTAATTAACAAGGATGGAAAATCCTTCTACACTTTGGGCTCCACATACCTAGGCAGGTGCACCTTTGATAGAATATTATCTTTCAACAGTTTTTCAATAGTGAATTAAGGATTGGTGATCCTTCTTCTTTTTATGCCATCAGGCTTAGGAAGGCTAACCTACTGATTCACTCTTTAAGGAATCACTAAGATGAACTGTACTAAATACAATTAGCTAGACATGTACTTGAAATAACAAAAATATAAAGATTGATTAAATTTGAGTTGATGATAACAACCACTTACCAACATTTTGACCAGTGCCTAATCATGGGTGATAGAGTCAAAATAGAGAATACACATATTAAAGATAATAAATAGAAATAAAAATGAACCCCAGATAGAATGCCTTACAAACTATCCTCTCATCCTCACACCCCTATATCAAATCCCTGCATAAACCCTAACCCTTTGCAATTATCTGCAAGATTTAAAACTCTCCTTGAAAGCAACTTACAGACAAGAACATGGCTATCTTATAACCAGTATACTCAAAATGCCTTACAAATTGAACATACAAGAATTAATAGAAAATACAAGAAGACATCATTGATATCAAAATGGAGATTCCATTGTATTTTATTGATGTAAATTCTATATCAGTACATTCAAAGACTCAAAAAACCAACATTCAAACAATTTAGTAACCTTCCTTGTAGTTTTATTTTACCATCCTTATTACAATACTAGAATTTGATACTTATAGATAGCCATAGTCATCTTGGAATCCTTTTGGAAAATAAGGATGCAACAAGCTACGAATGACAGAGCTAGTGGACAAAATACAATTTATAGAAGAGACAAAAATTCAGGCAGATGGGAGTAATAAATCTTTGTCATTGGCCATGTAATCTTTTGTCCTGTGTCTGCCTGAATGCTTGAAGTTGCTCTGAGGTGGCTGGGTCCTTGTCATCTAGAAATTATTCTCTTCTTGATGTAGAGGCCCAAATATTTGATTTTTTCAAACTGCTCAACCTCTTTGGTGTTAGCTGTCCCCTTTATGATAATTGTATCATGCTACTGGGGTAACTATGCCATACTTGCTAACCCATGTGGTGAACACCTCATCACTTGGCCAACTGAAGATGAGGACCTTATCTCTCTGGCTGTTGAACTCTTCCCAGTCACTATTAGCCTTCTCAACTTTTACCTCCCAGGATTCAAAGAATGTCTTGGCTTTATTCAAAATATCAATAGTTAGCATAAACCATCCAGTATTTGCTAATGTAACAATACTTTTTGTCTTGCTAGTCAGTGCTTCATTCAATTGTCTTAGCCATAAGGCTTCATTATTTATGTTACCATCTTCTTTGAACATATTGGGATACATATTATATCTATCCCTGGAAAACTCTTCTCTCAGAATTGTGACCCTTTTGATGATTATATTCTTCTTGATGTCCAAATTAACCATTAGTTTGAGACATTTATGGGTGCTTGTCAGGATAATATCAATTTTATTTTTTTCCTTTGAGAGAGAGTAAAAGGATTTTACATGGGATGCCTTCCCTTTCCAATTATTCACTATCAGATCCCACTGCTTCTTTTCATCTTCATGTTTGCTGGTGATGCTTGCAATCTTCTTTCCTAGTAAATAGAGGTTAGAAAGGTTAACCTCACTGGCACACCTTTTGAGGTTGGAAAATATATGATTTGAATATTTTTTCTTTACCAATTCCTCAGCCTCTTTGTATGCTAGGGAATCTTCAAGATCCCTTTTACCCTCTTCTTCTAGCCTTGTTCTTTCACTGATCAACCTATTTTTCTCAGCCTCTAATTTTTCTCTTTTAGCATCAATGGCTTCTTGGGTAGTAGGACTTAAAGGTGCAGGGGATGGGGGATATGTTACAAATGGACTAGAGGAGGAGGGCTGATGAGGTTCCTGAGCAATTACCCCTTGGGGCACAAATTGGATCTTTTTTTTACCCTCCAGCCCCACTATTCTGTTATCTTTCATCAAAGATTTAACCTTTTCCTCATTATAAGCTTTAAGTACAAACTCATATCTCTCATTCAAGCTAGCATAAGCCTCCTTTTCTCTCTCAGCTACCTTCATGCTTAAATTGGCTTCTTGAACAACAAGGTTTTGAGCTTTAGTACCTAAAGTGTTAGCAACCCTCTTTACAATTAGGTTGCCTATATCTTCAACATCATTATCTTCCTTTATTCTCCTCTTGTCTTTTTTCTTTAATGACCACATTACCAGAGCTGCGTGATCTTCACTAAACTAGGCACCAATTGATGTCCCAGTAGTGCTCATAGGTTTATCTTGCTTCCTTACAAAATCAAAGACCACTGCATCCGCTACATCCCATTGTGGCAATATGAGAACTCCCTACCTTTTAACCATTTTTCTACCCTCTTCAGTTGTAATCTTGTCAAAATTTGATATCATTTATTTCTTAACTTCTTTCTCTACATCCTCCTTGGTAGAGTTGGGTTAAGCTTCTAGCATCTTTTGGCACTTGTGATTGTATTCATCAATATGGCACCTCCATAGAAATTGAATGAAAGACCTGGTTTTGATGAAATTGTCATCAGACAAGAATTCATCACTGGCCTGTTTGGTTACATGATCTAATTCCCTACCAGCAAAATTTGCTACTGTGAGTTCAGTTTCTGTATGTCTAGGTGCCTCTGGCATCCCTTCTTGTAGCTCTTGAGTAGTAACAACCACTTCACCAGCATTCCTTAATTTGACTAGTTGTTCAGTAATGGCCTGATCATCATACTGCATGGGGGATTGGGAAGGAGAGTATAATTCACTCTCCTCTTCTTTGGTTTCCACCCTTTGCCTTTTGGGAGAGGGCACCTCTTGAACACTGATATCTACTAGTCTCTTTCCCTTATGCTAAAGAGGCCAGTCAGCTTTGGGAGAAATAGTAGTGTATCCTCTCCTTTTATATACTACATAATTTCCTGGTGGGACTATTATGCTTTGTGGAAATCTATTCAAGATAGAAAGAGAACTTTCTAGATCATTTTCAACTACTCTCTGCCTCTTCTCATTTAGGGTTTGCATAATTCCCTCAAAAAGATTCATTAGGGAATTAATTTTGTAAGACCATGGGAAAAATCCTTTAAAGGATCATAGGTCTTGTCAAAATTTCATACAAAGTCCAAAGACTTCTTGTATGCCATCCATTTCTATTTCCTGATTTCCTAAACATCAAGGTCAAAAACATTTTTGATAATATCCTCTGGATAATTGAATTGATGTTCTAACATCACAAATTTAGTCCTCTTCCTGAACATACCCATGATAAAATCTTCATTATCTACACATCTGGACACAGAAGTGGCTCAATGATAGGGCTCAAAATACTTATCAAACCGTGTCCACCCACCCTTGGTTATGATAAAGTGATGGGCTCTGGTGAGGGTAGGAAAGATATTTCCCTTCCTCTTTCCAGTTAGGGCTTCTTCCTGTAGCCCACCTAATTTCCTTATAACTTCTGCTACTCTAGTCTTGAGTGGGACTCTCTAGGGTAGCACATAAGGAGTACCTCTGAAACCATAAACCCTAATTACTATGGAAAATGGGTAAAAAATTAAATCTCCCCAATTGTGAGAAATTTTTAACTCTAGGGCATATTCCATAGGCATTAAAATCCTCATCATTTCATTGTGAACCCTAGCATTCTGGTTATTTAGCAGTGACTTGAGTCTAGTTGCAAAGACCTTATCAAAATACACATAACTAGCATTCTTCCTATCCCATGACAAATCTACACTCCACATTTGAATAGGAAATTCTTTACCATCTTGGAATTTCTCTACTTCTATTTCTTCCTCAAAGAAGTCTACACTATTGAACAAGAACATATGCATCCTGAGGGAATACCAACCCATTGGTTTATGTATGTTGCCATCTTGAATTCCTGATAGACCCTCATGCATCTCCTGAGCAATATAAGATGCAAAATCAAATACTACTGACAAGTGGGGATGCAAAATTTGAACAAGCATTAGCATTATATGGACAGGCATTGCCACATCTTCATCTAATCCCAAAACATTGTTCTGAGCACTATACATATTTCTGGTCTTGCCATTAAAAAGATCTAACTTGAAGGGTTCTGGAGTCCTAGGCCCTAATACAACCAAGTTTCCTATTTTATTGACATACCCCTTCACTACTTCACCCCTGTAATAATCTCTTTGGTTCTGGTATACTTCTTTAAAGTACTCAAGATCAATATCATCCATATGTTGAGAGGTGTCAGTCAGCTTGAAAATCCTTCTGATTTCATCAGTTGATACAGTCAATAGTATATTTCCCTGGGTATCCCTAACAACCCTAGCCACGTTATCATAAGTGTTTGCAATCAAGGTGAACAAATCAGTGTCCATGAACACACTAGGTGCTATCAGTTTTCCCACATCTAATTCCCAAATATTACAGTCTGGGAAAGGGGAATTCCTCTAGCTACAGGCCATTCTAAATAGAGTGAGGCCATGAAAACTGGTATTGGCATCTTTTTGCCATCTACCAGAATCCTATAACCCTTCTCTAATTTTGAAGCGTGGATGTGGTGGAACTACCCTTTTAATCTATGTGGCATCCCCTGAGGATAGTGGTAATTGTTGCAACAAATCTTCCCTAACATTTCTCTTTTGGTAATCAAGCTCTCTAGAAACTTTGACTCTAGGGGCCATTCTAAGGTTTTTTCTCTCGATGCCAGACTCAGATTCTGAAGCAAAGCACTTAAACCTTTCTGAACTACAAATTCCACCACAATTTGAATGCTAGTGAATCAATAAGCTTACCTGTTCTGCACAGAAGTCGCGTAAAGCCAAGTTTCTCTGCAATCCCATTTTTGTTTGAATGATTTTGATGAATCATTATGACTACAAGTTGAATTAATGAATTCTATGACCTCAATCAAATCAATCTTTCAAATTGAATTCGACTGGAGTTGTAACACATTCTGTAATTAATTCACAGGCTTCAATTTCACAGCTTAACGGCTCTCTGCAACATATTTTACCAACTTTGAATTTGAGTCATTGATTCTAGACATAGTTCTCTGTATCTGACGACTATCTTATTTTCCCAAAAACAATTGTCCATCAAGGAAACATGTCACCACCACTTAATCGCTTACTCACTAGATGTCGAGCACTTTCTCTCTAAGCGATTAAGTGAGCCATCGGATGTGAAACAACTTAACTATGGTTTAATTCTTGCCAGCTTTGAATTTCCAGGCCCACCAGCTGCCAGATATCATCACCGCTTAATGGCTTGCTCATTAGATGTCAAGCATCTTGGGTATAAGCCATTAAGCTGATCATCCAATCTTTCTGAGCTTTAACACCTTTTATACTTATCTGTTACTGGACCCACATTCTTTCTTGGACAGGTGTCACCTTCGCTTAACCGCTTGCCCATTAGATATCATGCACTTTCTGATTAAGCCATTAAGCCGACCGTCAGATATGAAACAACTTAACTAAAGTTTAAGATTTTTCCTCCTCTAAATGTTTGGGTCCACCAACTGCCAGATGTCATCACCACTTAATCACTTACCTGATAGATGTTGTGCATCTTGTGCATAAGCCATTAAGCCGTTCGTTAGATCAAAAGTGACTTGCTCACTGCATAAGGTAATGACGTAACAGGGATTTTTCATGATGAGACTTAGGAATTAATAAAGCGGTTGGGATGAAATAGTCTTTTTGTAAAAACAAACCCATTTAACATGAACACATGACTTAAGGTAACTTAAGTGACCAAAAAAGTAACACAAAAATAGAATCGGTCAAGACAGTTAGGGTTTTTTAGTCATTTTCCACTATTTTCAGCTAGGTTAAGGGTTTGAGCAAACTTTGCAGAGGAATAAGAACAATTTTAATCTCAATTTCAAAGCCTTGGACACTACCAATGACAAAAGACCCTAGGAAAATTACAAGGCACAAATTAAACAGGAAATAGCACCAAGAGTGGCTCTCTTTGAGGATGTTTAAACACTAGGTTATAATAAGAACCACAGATCTCTGGGGAAGCAGACCACAAACTAGACCAACCTAAAACTGGAAACAAACACACAATAGAAAGGAAACACACCTATACATATAATACATACCACTGTGCATGGAAAAGAAAATTCAATTAAATAAATTTTTCAGGAATTGTCCATGCACTGGCAATTCTTGTTCTTCATCATCCAGATTCTTGACAAAATAAGAATATTTTCCAAAGATTGGAGATATAATAAAAGGTCCAATCCATAGTGATTCAAATTTCTTATGTTTTCCTTTCTCTTCAGCCCTAGTATTCCACTATAATACAAAATCACTAGGCATAAACTTTCTCTCATCTACCCTTCTGTCAAAAAGGTATTTCATTTTTTGTTGTAATTTGATATTTTCTCTCTGGCTTTCTCTCCTTATTTCATCCAATTCTACCAGCTGAACCATCCTTTCTTCCATGGGTTCAGAAATCTCTATTCCTTCATCTTGGATAAATTTGTAAATTGGGAGCAAATTGTTGACAGGCATTCTTGACTGAACACCATAAACTAATTCAAAAGGAGACTTTCCAGTGGCCTTCTTGACAATAATCCTATCAGCCCAAAGGGAAAGTTTCAATTTAACATGCCAAGCTCTCTTATTTCCCTCCAAGGTCTTTTTTAAGATTTTCAAAATACTTTTATTACTTGATTCTTCTTGACCATTAGCTTGAGGGTGGTATGGAGATGAATAGGACATAACAATTCCCATATCAGAGAAAAAGTCATTGAATTCTTCAGACCTAAAGCACATGGCATTATCCATTATCAATTTAAGGGGGACACCAAATCTTGTAATTATATTATCCATCAAAAAATCAATAACCACAGTACTTGTTTCCTTTTTGGTTGGGATTGCTTCTACCCACTTTGTGAAATAATCAGTTGCTAGGAAAATCTAGACATGGCCTCCACTTGACTTTTCATTAAATTCTCCTATAAAGTCCATTCCCCACATAGCAAAGGGAGCTTCTGCTACCGTTGAGTTTAATAACAATGCCCCTGAATATTTCATCTTGCTTGAAAATCTCTGACAAGGCTCACATTTCCTGACAAAAGTGTGATCATCTTGAAAAACAAAAGGCCGATAATATCCAGCCCTTAAAATTTTGTGGGCTGTTGTTCTAGCAGAATAATGCCCTCCACATATTCCGGCATGCATCTCTCTCAATATCTTTTCTGATTGACCTTTGTCAAGGCATAATAACAAAATCCCATCTCTATTTTTCCAGAACAAATCACCCTGCAACAAAACATACTTTTGTGATTACAGTTTCAAACTTCTCCTTTGGTTATCATTCAAGTTATCTGGATATTTAGCATTTTTTAGAAAATAAACAATATTGGTATACCAGGATTGCATCTCAATACTTTTCAAGCAGTTCTCTTTTACACCAACACCGTTTACTTGGACCAAATCTAAATTTTCTTCTATCATCAACTTAGCCAACCCTAATCCCCTCACCAACTTAGTGATATGGATTTCTATGTCAAACTCTTGGACTTTGTTTATCTATTTACATATTTTTCCTGTCACTTCATTTTGAACAAAGATGTCTTTGAAAGTAGCATGGGGGACATAGGATTTTACTTTTTCACACACCAAATAAGGCCTGAAAGCCTTGACTACCTTCACTAGAGCATAAGCTTGTTTTTCCATCATCTGATAATTTAATTCAGTTGATTGCAATGACTTACTAAAAAATACAATGGGGTGCTCAAATCCTTCACTATCCTTCTGCAATAAGACTGCTGCAATAGTATGAAATGAGACAAAAGTAAACAAAGAAAAGGGCTTAGTGTAATCAGGGGATACAAGGATTGGTGCTTCTTGAATAGCTTTAACAAACTTCACATTTTTCTTCAACAATTTGACAATAGGTTTAACCAGTTCTGCAAAGTTGACAATAAATCTTCTAACAAAGTTAATCTTCCCTAGAAATGATTGTATACCTTTTAAGTTCTTGGGAGCAAGTACCTTTTGGATGGCTTCAACCCTTTCAAGATCTATCCTCACCCCCTCCTTTGACATTGTGTGTCCCAAAAGTTTCCCCTTAGTAACAGCAAAGTGACACTTTTTTGGGTTCAGAGACACCCCATATTTTTGTGCTTTTACCATGACCTTTTCCAAGTGATTGTAATGATCCTCTACTCTTTTTGAGAAAGCTATTAAATCATCTTGGTACACCACCATCAAAACATCTATGAGGTCTTTGAAGGCTACATCCATAGCTCTTTGAAAAGTTGTACCAACATTTTTTAGCCCAAATGGCATATGAGCATATACATAAGTGCCCCAAGGGGTAGTAAATGCTATTTTGAATTGCTCAGATTCTTTAACTAGCACTTGATTGTACCCTGAGAATCCATCCATCATAGATAACAAATCACATCCAGTGACTTTATGCAACATAGCCTCCATGTTAGGTAGTCCGTAATTATCTTTCAATGAGGCTACATTTAAATTTCTGAAATCAACACACAACCTTATCTCCCCATTTTTCTTTCTTACAGGGGTTAAGTTAGAGACCCAAGATGAATGTCTAATAGGCTTGATTATGCCTACATCCCTTAGCTTCATCAGTTCTATCTGCATCTTGGTAGCCAATAATGGATTGATTGGCCTTTGCTTTTGTCTGAATGGTTTAGTGCCTTCTTTTAGAGGGACATCATGTTGGAATAAATCTTCTCTATAGGATTTCAAATCATCATAAGACTAGGCAAAAACATGTTTGTACCTTTTCAGCAACTTTATCAAATTTTGTCTCACATTGTTGTCCAATTTTTTGCCAATGTAAACTAATTGGGAAAATGTTTCAAATCCCAAATTAATTTCCTCTAAGTCTTCCACTCTGGCATTGGACTTCTAAGTCATATAGTTGTCAGTAATGTTGAATATGCCTTCTAATTCAACCAACCCCTTGGGAATGTGATTAGTATCCAATTGGATGACTTACTGATCAAAAATATACTCCTTATCATCCACAATTGACACTAGAGACTCACAATCAATCTTTTGACCATCATATTGATCCATACATTGGGTAAACTTGAGGATATCACCATCATCCTCAAAAACTTGCCAATTATGAATATTATCAGGAACTGCTGGCCTACTTTTCATCTCAACCACAGACATGCCAGTAAGAGTAGCATCATTATTTTTTAGGGAAACATTTGCTAGAAAATCTGCCATTATATTATTTGATCTTTCTACCCATAATATATTGAAAGCATCAAAGAATTCCATCCTATCCCAGACAACATATTTATATAATTTTAATCTGTCATCTTTAGCAGCATAGTGTCCCCTAATCTGAGATATAATTAACTGGGAATCTCCATTGGCTTTTAAACATTTAATACCATGCTTGATGGCAATATCCATTCCCAAGATTAAAGCCTCATATTCGACAGTATTGTTTGTGCATTGAAAAGTTAACATGAACGAATATTTGAAAGTGATACCTGATGGGGATATCAACAAGACTCCTACCCCAGATCCTTCTTTTGAACATCCTCCATCAAAATAAATTTTCCAAAGCCCATTTTCTTGCAATAGCAATTCATCCACAATTGGGTCAGTGTTCTTTAGCTGTGGCTTAACTTCTTCAACCATAAAATTTTCCATATCAACATTCACACAACAATTTAATTGATCAAGTAAGACCACCTCAACTATAAAAGATGACCAGGGTTCTCTATACAATTGGACCTCATTCTCATTCATAGGGATATTTGCATAGGATAAATCCAACTACATCTTTCCCCCTACTGCTGCTGCCCATTGCCTTGATAAAAGCATACCATAATATGGTTTAGTATCCACTACAACTATGTCCATTCTATAAGTTGCTTCAGGGAAAGCAACAATTTTTACTTCAATATCCTTCAATGTTCCTATCATAGGAACTTCCCTGTTATCCATGGCATAGTAGCTCCTAGCAGATGTAGTAACCCAGAGGCCTAATTCTTTCATCACATGATAAGACATCACATTTGTTGCTGCTCCAGAATCAATCATGCAATTTTTTACCAAGAAATTGTTTACCATTAAGGTGACATAAAATGGATCAACAAACAATGGTTCTTGGGTTATTATATTTCGAATATAAATGTTAGAAAATTACTTGCTCTTTCCTTTTCCTTTCACCAATGGACAATCTTCTTTAACACTATTTAGTGTCAAAGGTATCTCCTCATGATTAGGGACAGATACATCATCTATTCCTTTTAATAATGCTAGAGCAACATCATTATACTCTTTTATTTTCAACATTTCCATAAGAGGGACTGAGACTTTCATTTGGGTCAAAGCATGTTTCATGTCAAAATGAGGCGATTCAGGGGGCATATCATTTACTTTCTTCATTTTCTTGAGTTTCTCATTTGGTACTAATTCTTCCTTTGAGATCCCCTCCCCAATATGATCATGAGAAGCTCCTGCTTGTTTGCAACATTCATCTTTGTTATCTTTCTTAGGATGAAAATCCTCATTTACTTGAGGTGAGTCTTTTCTAACATAAATAGGGGTAGACTTGCCTTGAGCTGGTTGTACCATTCTATTCCTTAAGTTTTAGGCACTTCTTGCTTGATTAATTGCTGAAATAGTTAAAGACCTTTTTTCTTCATCAGTAGGAGTCCTAAAATGAGATTGTGAACTATCATCACCCACTGTGTTTATAATTGCCTGTGAAACATACTCATCCTGATCACTTTGATATGTTAAACTTCATAACTGGTTTGTAAAACAATAATTATCCTTCAAACATGAATTATCAGAAGATGAGGCACTATCAGGGAGCCATGGATATGGTTTCTTTACAGTGAACATATTGATAGCAGGGCCTTCCTTCTCTCCTTCTTCTATTTGGTCAAACAAATCCTGAGCTACTACACATTGATAGGAATAGTGTGGCATATTGTAAGCATTACACTAGGGAGTGTTCTCAACATAGTTGGCATTGTTCCTTTTCAGGGGATCTGGGGTTTCTTTCACTTTTGAGTTATCCTGCCCCTTAGGGATAGGTTTTCCATTATTCCAATTGGTCTTGTATGGATAATCTCTCAGGTTAGGCTGTTTGTCAAATCTTTGGTTAGTATACTTATTATCTCGGCACCCTCCTCTATCATTTTTATCCATCTTGGCAGCAAGGTCTTTTACTGCACTCACCAATTTATCCACTGTATCATCTTCTTTGACACTTTTATTGACAGATCCCTTTTCTTTCCAAAGTTTATTGTCTTCTCTCTTCCCTAATTTCCCTAATGCTCTCCTATTATACTCAATGTCAATTACTATCTTGTAAGCATCCCTTAAGGTAGTTGGGTTTTTATCTCTAAGAAGATAAGACATTTTTCCATCTGCAACATTAATGTAAGTGGTAAGACACACTTCCTCATCTAATATCAAAACTTGGAACAATTTGTTCATAGCCTTTTGGAATCTACTATTAAAATCAGCCATATTTTCATTTGGAAACTTCTTGATGTTATTAAATTCATTTAACATGTATCCAGAATTAACATGCTCTATATACTGTTCCCTAAAAGACTTTACAAATTCATCCCAAGAGGCAATACTATCATTTGGCAAGTTTATGAGCTAATCCCTAGCATCTTCAATTAAAGATTGAACAAAAAGTTTCATGATGACATCCTCATCTTCAATTTCAAAATCAGTAATTTTATCACCAAAATATTTTAAATGTTCTTCACAAGTAACAACATTATTTCCTGTGAACTTAGGGATCCTATCTCTTACCTCATTGGGGATCACATTAGGGTGACCAGGAATGCCTTCAAAGAAAAGAGCTTTGTATCTGTTCATGTGGACAGGCCTCCTTTGAAAATTCCCCAACTCATTATCACCATTTGGTCCAGCAATTCCTCCTTGATGTTGAACAGGTGGAGGAACACTCTACTTGAGCTTAGCAGTTTGAAAACTTGAGTGAGGACCCATAAGTTGAGCGGCTAAATTAGGACCATATTTTTGAACATTTGGGTTGTTTCCACACTTTTGGATCTTAGGAGCACCACCTTGATTGTTCACATTTAGATTAACAGAAGGATTTAATTGTTGTACTCTTTAATTCACATGCATAGAACTACTTGCAGTAGTATTATTGGTAGCATGAAGTAAGGCTATCTTCATTTTCATGTCAGCTGCATCAGCCTCCAATTCCAACTTTTCTAATTGTTTTTCCAAGTTGTCTTTAGCCTTCCTAGCTTGTTCAATATCCAATTCAATTTGAGGTATTCCTTCAAGGTTGTAAATTTTCTGTTGAGGTTCATTTATGCTGATACCAAAAACCTTTTTCTTGCCTTTGTCAGGGGCATCTTTAGTAGTTACTTTGAGTTTCACATTTTGTTGATTCTCATATGGGAACAACTACCTAATGACAAGTCCTTCCTTCTCAAACTCATCCTTGTCAGGGTTTGAGATTTTATTTGGGGCTTTACTTCTCAAATAATTGAGGGTACCAAACAATTCTAGATCCAGACTTTTTACTTCTTGATTCAGGATTTTAGTCTTGAGGTCTTTCCTTCTAGTCTTCAGCTATTTCCTTTTCTTGTTCTTTCTTTTTTCTTTTCATAGCCACAACCTCGTCTTGCAACTTATCAGAATCATATGATGTTGTTTCAGCAGCAAAAGTCTCTTCTGGTGGAGAAAGAATTTCTTCAGCAGGAAAAAACCCTATGTCAGTATTTTCTCCATCCCTAAAGGGATCAAAATTAGTATTAGCTCTATAAGCATCAACTGGTCCCATGAGTTTTGCATCTTTAGATGAAGATGACTTCCTTTCTGGAATGGGAATATCTATTTTTCCTTTAGAGGCATGTTGGGAATCATGTTTAGATGCCCCTCTTTTGGACCATTGTTTCCTTTGAGGTGTATAGAGTTCTTCTCCAAGATCCTTTTCAGGATTCATTTTGGAATACGATATGGTATTTCTTTGTTGAATCATCTCACAAAAAAAACAAAATACTTCACTATGCAATACTGGAATAAACAGAAGGTAGAGTCGCCACCCCTTTTCAGAGGATTAATATATATAGATATCAAACACCTTATCCTGTCTCAGATTTCCATTAAGAAATAAGAAAATATATAACTTTGTAGATAGATTAGGCTTGATAATTCCTCACCTGGCACTTTTAAGAAAATGATCTTTCAATGTCCATAGCTACAACTCTTTTTCATTCAGTGGACTTCCTCTTAAGAACAAACAAGGAACCATATTAGATATCTTAGAGTTATCAACTTATTCCAACTGAGACAAGATCTGTATCATTTTCAGAAGCAGGACCTTCAAACAATGTGCCATGGCAGATAAGCAAAATAAAATCATTTTGATGATTATGAGGAAAAACAAAATAATTCTCAATATTGTAAGGACAAATGCTTTCATGATCATGACTCTTAGAACATTGCAAGTCCCCAGTAGAGTCGCCAATTTGTTAGCTCTTTTTCTTGTAGAATTGATTATAACAGCAATAAATGCCAGACTCTCTTTTACCCAAGTTATATTCTCATACGGAAAAGGCTAATTAACAAGGATGGAAAATCCTTCTACACTTTGGGCTCCACATACCCAGGTGGGTGCATCTTTGACAAAATATTCTCTTTCAACAGTTTTTCAATAGTGGATTAAGGATTGGTGATCCTTCTTCTTTTTATGCCATTAGGCTTAGGAAGGCTAACCTACTGATTCACTCTCTAAGGAATCACTAAGATGAACTGTACTGAATACAATTAGCTAGACATGTTCTTGAAATAATAGAAATATAAAGATTGATTAAATTTGAGTTGATGATAACAACCACTTGTCAACATTTTGACTAGTGCCTAATCATGGGTGATAGAGCCAAAATAGAGCATACACATATTAAAGATGATCAATAGAAATACAAATGAACCCCAGATAGAATGCCTTACAAACTATCCTCTCATCCTCACACCTCTATATCAAATCCCTGCATAAACCCTAACCCTCTGCAATTATTTGCAAGATTTAAAACTCTCCTTGAAAGCAACTTACAGACAAGAACATGGCTATCTTATAACCAGTATACTCAAAATGCCTTACAAATTGAACATACAAGAATTAATAGAAAATACAAGAAGACATCATTGATATCAAAATGGAGATTCTATTGTATTTTATTGATGTAAATTCGATATCAGTACATTCAAAGACTCAAAAAACTAACATTTAGACACAATTTAGTAACCTGCCTTGTAGTTTTATTTTACCATCCTTATTACAATACTAGAATTTGATACTTATAGATAGCCACAGTCATGTTGGAAACCTTTTGGAAAATAAGGATGCAACAAGCTACGAATGACTGAGCTAGTGGACAAAATACAATTTACAGAAGAGACAAAAATTCAGGTGGATGGGAGTAACAAATCTTTGTCATTGGCCATGTAATCTTTTGTCCTGTGACCACCTAAATGCTTGAAGTTGATCTGAGGTGGCTAGGTTCTTGTCATATAGAAATTGTTCTCTTGTTAATGTAGAGGCCCCAATATTTGATTTTTTCAAACTGCTCAAACTCTTTGGTGTTAGCTATCCCTTTTATGATAATTGTATCATGCTACCGGGGTAAATATTCCATACTTGCTAACCCATGTGGTGAACACCTCATCAATTGGCCAACTGAAGCTGAGGACCTCATCTCTCTGGCTATTGAACTCTTCCCAGTCACCATTAGCCTTCTCAACTTCTGCCTCCCAGGATTCAAAAAATGCCTTGGCTTTATTCAAAATATCAATAGTTAGCACAAACCAGCCAGTATTTGCCAATGTAACAATACTTTTTGTCTTGCTAGTCAGTGCTTCATTCAATTGTCTTAGCCATAAGGATTCATTCTTTATGTTCCCATCTTCTTTGAACATATTGGGATACATATCATATCTATCCTTGGAAAACTCTTCTCTCAAAATTGTGACCCTTTTGATGATTATATTCTTCTTCATGTCCAAATTAACCATTAGTTTGAGACATTTATGGGTGCTTGTTAGGATAATATATATGTTATTTTGTTCCTTTGAGAGAGAGTAAAAGGATTTTACATGGGCTGCCTTCCCTTTCCAATTATTCACTATCAAATCCCACTCTTTTTCATCCTCATGTTTGCTGGTGATGCTTGCAATCTTCTTTCCTAGTAAATAGAGGTTGGAAAGGTTAACCTCACTAGCACACCTTTTGAGGTTGGAAAATATCTAATCTGAACATTTTTGCTTTACCAAATCCTTATCCTCTTTGTATGCCAAGGAATCTTCAAGATCCCTTTTACCCTCTTCTTTTAGCCTTGTTCTTTCACTGATCAACCTGTTCTTCTTAGCCTCTAGTTCTTCTCTTTTAGCATCAGTGGCTTCTTGGGTAGAAGGACTTAAAGGTGAAGGGGATGGGGGATATGTTACAAATGGACTAGAGGATGAGGGCTGATGAGGTTCCTGAGAAATTACCCCTTGGGGCACAAATTGGATCTTTTGTTTACCCTCTAGCTCTGCTATTCTGTTATCTTTCATCAAAGATTTAACCTTTTCCTCATTATAAGATTTAAGTACAAACTCATATCTCTCATTCAAGCTAGCATAAGCCTCCTTTTCTCTCTCAACTACCTTCATGCTTAAATTGGATATTTAAACAACAAGGTTTGCAACTTCAGTACCTAAAGTGTTAGCAACCCTCTTTACAATTAGGCTGCATGTATCTTCAACATCATCATCTTCCTTTATTCTCCTCTTGTCTTTTTTCTTTAATGATGAGATTGCCAAAGCTCCATGATCTTCACTAAATTGGGAACCAATTGATGGCCCAGTAGTGCTCATAGGTTTAGCTTTCTTTCTTATAGCATCAAAGACCACTGCATCTGCTAGATCCCATTATGGCAATATGAGAACTCCCCGCCTTTTAACCATTTGTCTGCCCTCCTCAGGGGTAATCTTGTCAAAATTTGATATCATTTCTTTCTTAACTTCTTTCTCTACATCCTCCTTGGTAGAGTTGGGTTGAGCTTCTAGCATCTTTTGGCACTTGTGATTGTATTCATCAATATGGCACCTCCGTAGAAATTGAATGAAAGCCCTAGTTTTGATGAAATTGTCACCAGACAAGAATTCATCACTGGCCTATTTGGTTACAGGATGTAATTCCTTACCAGAAAACTCTACTACTATGAGGTCAGTTGTTGTATGTCTAAGTGCCTCTAGCATCCCTTCTTGTAGCTCCTAAGTAGTAACAACCAGTTCACCAACATTTCTTAATTTGACCAGTTTTTCAGCAATGGCCTAATCATCATACTGCATGGGGGATTGGGAAGGAGAGTATAATTCACTCTCCTATTCTTTGGTTTCCACCCTTTTCTTTTTGGGAGAGGGCACCTCTTGAACACAAATATCTTCTGGTCTCTTTCCCCTATGCTGAAGAGGTTGGTCAGCTTTGGGAGCAATAGTAGTGTATCCTCTCCTTTTATATACTACATAATTTCCTGGTGGGACTATTCTTCTCTGTGGAAATCTATTCAGGACAACAAGAACCCTTTCTAGATCATTTTCAACTTCTCTCTGCCTCTTCTCATTTAGGGTTTGCATAATTCTCTCAAAAAGATTCATTAGGGAATCAATTTTGTAAGACCATGGGAAAAAATCCTTTAAAGGATCATAGGTCTTTTCAAAATTTGGTACAAAGTCCAAAGACTTCTTGTACACCATCCATTTCTCTTTCCTGATTTCCTGAACATCAAGGTTAGAAATATATCTGATAATATCCTCTAGATAATTGAATTGATGTTCTAACATCACACATTTAGTCCTCTTCCTGAACATACCCATGATAAAATCTTCATTATCCACACATCTAGACAAAAAAGTGGCTAATTGATAGGGCTCAAAATACTTATCAAACTATGTCCACCCACCTTTGGTTATGATAAAGTGATGGCCTTTGTTGAGGGTAGGAAAGATATTTCCCTTCATCTTTCTGGTCAGGGCTTCTTCCTGTAGCCCACCTAATTGCCTTATAACTTCTGTTACTCCAGTCTTGAGTAGGACTCTGTAGGGTAGCACATAAGGAGTACCTCTGAAACCATAAACCCTAATTACTGTGGAAAATGGGTACAAAATTAAATCTCCCCAATTGTGAGCAATTTTTAACTCTGGGGCATATTCCATAGGCCTTAAAAGCCTCATCATTTCATTGTGAACCCTAGCATTCTGGTTATTTAGCAGTGACTTGAGTCTAGTTGCAAAGACCTTATCAAAATACACATAACTAGCATTCTTCCTATCCCATGATGAATCTGCACTCCACATTTGAACAGGCTATCCTTTACCATCTTGGAATTTCTCCAGTTCCATTTCTTCCTCAAAGAAGTCTGCACTGTTGAACAAGAACATATGCATCATGAGGGAATACCAACCCATTGGTTTCTGTATGTTGCCATCTTGAATTCCTGACAAACCCTCATGCATCTCCTAAGCAATATAAGATGCAAAATCAAATACTACTGACAAGTGGGGATGCAAAATTTGAACAACCATCATCATTATATGGACAGGCATTGCCACAACTTCATCTAATCCCAAAACATTGCACAGAGAA
The DNA here is from genome assembly GCA_018584345.1 of Thuja plicata. Classification (NCBI taxonomy): domain Eukaryota; kingdom Viridiplantae; phylum Streptophyta; class Pinopsida; order Cupressales; family Cupressaceae; genus Thuja; species Thuja plicata. The sequence continues at coordinate 437,984 of MU228264.1, forward strand.
CTATACATCTTTCTAGCCTTGCCATTAAAAAGATCCAACTTGAAGGGTTCTGGGGTCCTAGGCCCTACTACAACCAAGTTCCCTATTTTATTGACATACCCCTTCACTACTTCACCCCTGTAATAATCTCTTTGGTTCTGGTATACTTATTTAAAGTACTCAAGATCAATATCATGCATATGTTGAGAGGTGTCAGTCAGCTTGAAAATCCTTCTGATTTCATCAGTTGATACAGTCAATAGTATATTTCCCTAGATATCCCTAACAAACCTAGCCACCTTATCATAAGTGTTTACAGTCAAGGTGAAAAAATCAGTGTCCATGAACACACTAGGTGCTATCAATTTTCCCACATCTAATTCCCAAATGTTACAGTCTGGGGTAGGGGTATTCCTCTGGCTATAGGCTATTCTGAACAGAGTGAGGCCATCAAAACTGGTATTGGCATCTTTCACCCATCTACCAGAATAATATAACCCTTCTCCAATTTTGAAGCGGGGATGTGGTGGAACTACCCTTTTAATTTTTGTGGCATCCCCTAAGGACAGTGGTAATTGTTGCAAAAAATCTTCCCTCACATTTCTCTTTTGGTAATCAACCTCTCCAGAAACTTTGACTCTAGGGGTCATTCTAAGGTTTTTTCTCTCGATACTAGACTCCAATTCTGAAACAAAGCACTAAAACCTTTCTGAACTACAAATTCCACAACAAATTGAATGCTAGTGAATCAATAAGCTTACGTGTTCTACACAGAAGTCGAGTGAAGCCAAGTTTCTCTGCAATCCCATTTTTGCTCGAATGATTTTGATGAATCATTATGACTGCAAGTCATCTTAATCAATTCTACAGCCTCAATCAAATCAATCTTTCAAATTGAATTCGATTGGAGTTGTCACACATTTTGTAATTAATTCACAGGCTTCAATTTCACGGCTTAATGACTCTGCAACATATTTTACCAACTTTGAATTTGAGCTGTTGATTCTGGACATCGTTCTCTACATCTGGCAGCTATCTTATTTTCCCAAAAACAACTGTCCATCGAGGACATGTTTCATCACCACTTAATCGCTTAGTCACTAGATATCAAGCACTTTCTCTCTAAGTGATTAAGCTATTCGTCAGATATGAAACAACTTAACTATGGTTTAATTCTTGCCAGCTTTGAATTTCTGGGCCCACCAGCTACCAGATGTCATCACCGCTTAATGGCTTTCTCGTTAGATGTCAAGCATCTTGGGTATAAGCCATTAAGACAATCATCCGATCTTTCTGAGCTTTAACACCTTTTATACTTGTCTGTAACTAGACCCACATTCTTTCCTAGACAGGTGTCACCTCCACTTAATCGCTTGCTCGTTAGATATCGTGCACTTTCTGATTAAGCCATTAAGCGGATCATCAGATATGAAACAACTTAACTAAATTTTAAGCTTTTTCCACCTCTAAATGTTTGGGTCCACCAACTGCCAGATGTCATCACCACTTAATCTCTTACCTGACAAATGTCATGCATCTTGGGCATAAGCCATTAAGCCGATCGTTAGATCAAAAGCGACTTGCTCACTGCATAAGGTAATGATGTAAAAGGGATTTTTCGTGGCGAGACTTAAGGAATTAATAAAGTGGTTAGGATGACATATTATTTTTTCAAAAAGCAACCCATTCAACATGAACACATGAATTAAGGTAACTTAAGTGACCAAAAAAGTAACACAAAAATAGAATCGGTCAAGACAGTTAGGGTTTTTTAGTCATTTTCCATTATTTTCAGCTAGGTTAAGGGTTTGAGCAAACTTTGCAGAGGCATAAGAACAATTTTAATCTCAATTTCAAAGCCTTGGCCACTACCAATGACAAAAGAACCTAGGAAAATTACAAGGCACAAATTAAACAGGAAATAGCACCAACACTAATTATTGTGGAATCATTAGAGGAAACATGTGGCATAGCAATGTTAGGAACACTAGGGAAAGTGTAGGAAGCAGCAGGAATAGAAGACACAATTGGTGAAAAATTAGGAACAACAGTTGAAAGGGGATTATAATAAGTAAAAGGCACACTATGATATGAAGGTTGTGAGGTAGGTAGAGATACTGGTGGAGCACTCATAGGAATAGATGCAATTGGGATAGATGTAGTCATCAAAGGAGGATTATAAGTAAGAATGCTAGGAGCGAAAGAAGGTCCTTGACTAATGATAGGAGGTGTATATCCTAACTCTTGAGCCTCTTAAGCTAAATGTTTAACATTCGAATGCACAAGATGAGTAAGACCATGCAAGAAGTTAACACCTTGATCATTATCACAGAGGACTTTCTTAAGAGCCTCTATAGGTTGGATAGAATCGTGATTATGGTTTTCTTGGATAAGCCAATTCCCCATTTTATCAAGTTCGATTGAAAGTTTTTGCACTTGTTCAGGAGGAACTCTTAAGGCATCATCCTCATCATGAGATGAGTGAGAAGAGTTATGCTCCATAGAAGGATTAGAATCATGATTTATCAAGTTATCATCCAGGATCCTAAGGAAAGGAGAGGAAGACTCGGGGTGAAAGGAACCCATAAATCTACGACTTCTTCTAACCAGGATACTATATGTAGGACTAGAAGTGGTAAAGATAATACACCAATGCAATGCAAAATGAACTAATCACAAGATTTTGATTTATTACTTTTAAATTTAATTGAAAGAGCATGCAATATCTAGCATAAACAATAAATCTAACACCAAAAAGAAATATTTGTCTATCGCTGGTTCACAAAAATAATTAGAAGTGAAATTCTGATTTGTGGTGTATTTCCTTAACCTTTACATTTAATTTGTTGTTTTGAATGGATGTGATATTTTATTGCTGATTAAGCATATAGGGGGAAGGAAGATAAGATATTCCTCTTTTATCCCCAAATGCACAAATGAAAGACCCAAGTTGATTAACCCTAAAGAAGGATCAATGCACAAATGAATCAACCATTTGGAAATGGGAGAAAGGAAGATCTTAAATTTTATTTTATGATCAAGGAGATATGATACATAACAGTAATTGAAAAGAATGAGAGGAAGTACTAACCTTGAAGAATTGTAGATCAAAGAATGTTATTTTCTGAGGTCTACTATGTTTCTGAAAAATTTGAAGTATGATCTAGAACCAAAATGCAAAGATGAACAAAACCCAGAAATATATTTCCGATCTAACACCGTTTTATGAAATTTTTTGACCTTGACCCAATAATCTCACCCCTGACCCAATAATCTTGACCCTGACCTACACAGGTCCAACAGAAAATCTGTTCATGGATGCCGATAGTTTGCTGAAAAGGGTATCCAGATCTGAGTTCAAATCTTCAATCCTGAACCTGTACCTACAATAAAAAGAGGTTTTTTTGTTGGGGGGAGGGGTTTTCCTTGGTCAAACCTCAGTTTTGGAATTAACCTCAAATATATATAATTGATATTGTAGAAGTAAACAAAGTAAATTCATAAATTCACCTTGCTTGTAAAAGTCCTTGTGGAGGATTTGAATCCTTGAATCCACAAGTAGGTATGCACCAATGGATCTATAATTTAGAATTTAGGATTTCTTCAATCAATTTCTTGTAGATCTCCAACACCAAATCTTGATTGGGTTCTTGAGTATGAAGAGGCTTGTAAGAAGATGGATGGAGAGATCACCAAAAGGGAACTATGTAGCTTGAATCCTTCAATGGCCTCCCATGGATCTCTTTGATGAATTCTTGAAGGCTTGATGATGGATGAATCCTTACTTCAAATATTTCTTGATTGCTTGCTTGAACTCCACTTGATGATTCTTAGGCTTCAATAAAGGACTTAGTTTCAATATTGCTTAGTATCACCTTAGAGAAAATGAGAGAGAAAGGCTTCCTTTTATATGAAATTAGGGCACAATCTTCTAAGGAGGCCAACATAGGAGAATTAAATTTCAATTAAATTATTTACCCCTAGGAGAGGACCTATGTTAAATATAATTTAGGAATCATCACTTCGGAACCCAAAACAGCCGACCCGAAAGCGGGAATCAACTTTTTCAAAGACCAACATCTGGAAACTGTGGGACCCTAAAATCTGGACCCTGGGTGAAGATTGAGGTCGACCTTGACCTAGGTTAGGGGTGAGGTCAACCTTGACCTAGGTTAGGGTCAAGGTCAAAATATACCTAAAAGGTAGACCCTAACCCTGAGGTCAAAGATCTCAGATCTGTAGTCCAGAATGACAGAAATTGGCTAGAGAAGGGTGTAGAATTGGGGTAGAATAGGGGGAAAGCCAAGTCTAAATCAAGAACCCATTTAAGGAATTTGAGATGACCCAAAAACCACTTACTTAGAAGGCTAAACCAGTCTACAATGGAAGTGCTTCCATTTTCTGACTATACAGATACATATGTGGCACATGTGCTCTATCTATCAATCTTTGTCTCTACGCTCTGAGGGTCGATGGCTCCCAGCTCTCTCTGGTCTATAATGTGAGGCTTAGGATATTTGTATGGTAGTTCATGTGTAGCTCCTAGAAATTCTAACCTCATATGTATGCTCTTGACCTCTCTTTAGGTCAGCCATCAATTTATCCTCTATCTCTCTCTCTATGAATAACCTCAACTCTCATTGGACATATGCAAAGATGTTTGCCTGCCTGCCAAGATCTTTGTTCCCAATGAGGGAATCTCTCTTGCTATCTAGTAGTTGGTAGGATATAGATGTATCCTTCAAGACCTTAGATACAAGCTCCTCCACTCCGCTATGCTAGCTACATAATTTAAACATATTTATCTTTTAGTATTTATTTTTCAAATATTTGATTAAATATTCAAGTATAATACATGTTCATACCTAGATCTCCCTCATAAGTGTCACAAAAGGATCTAGAAGGTGGGGGCATGGATTGAATACTATCTCCAAGATCGCTACATCTAGGTCTCGAAGGTGGTGTCTCTATATGGGCGTGTGGAGGTCATCATGATCTCAATGGTGTGGCATGGACAAAAGGCTCATCCACACTGGTACCATCATCTGGGGTATCATGTCTTCTCTCTTCTCTTCTCTATCCTCCCCCATAGGATCTACCTTGGAGGTGGGCTCCTCCTTGTCTCTGTGATCCTCCTCCTCCTTTGGTATGCCACTATCTTAGTGTGTCCTCTCTAAAAGGCACGGATCACCTATGGGATAGTCATTAGGGAAGATGGGGTGGGTTTCGTGCAGACTCCAATATCTAATATAGTCCTTGCTTCTTGAATAGGCCACTATGGGGGACACCCCTATATCCTCCCTCTAATTTGTATCACTATCTACATTATCTTCTATTGATGGTCGGCATATAGCGTCAGGTCTCAGATAGTAACTGGTCGGGTGTACATACTGTAGTACTGCTCTTGGGACCCCATGTGTAAGACCAAACTGTCTCATCACTCGGTCATAGTAATATGGCATCACTATGTGACTGGTGTGACCCTCTAGTAGCTTACACTACTATGAGTGTCCCATTTGGTGTCGTGTATCTGGCCATTCTATCATTTGATAGTACAGTCTCCATATCACATCAATACCTAGTACATGATTTAGGCATACCCTCCAATAGAGGATATATCTATACTGCGAGATATCTTCTAGTGGGCAGGCAAAGGCTCTTGGTGTGCTTGTGTCTACCATCACCAGAACACCCTATGGTCATGTACATGTATAGTGCTTGAACATCCAAACCTATAACAAGATGCATACTGTGAGACTCTTTGACTAATATCTCACTAACTAACACAACTCATGGTAGAGATGGGATAGCATGCTGCGGCCCCACGCAAAGACAGTCCTTTCACTCTCCAACCTACGTATGAGATGGATGAATGGTTCTAATAAGACTATACCCTTTTTGTTGGGTACTACAACCAAAGAGAGTATACATAGCATAACTCTCCATATCAAAGGTGTCGGGCCTGCTAAGATGGATGATAGACCGATTATCTGATCTTTCCGGGTCCTCATATGTGGTGTGCATCCTAAAAAATACTCCCCATCTAAGAGGATCTCATTAGGACCCTGTTGCACTCTCTGTCTAACAGGCTCGCCTTGGACTGGAAGTTGTAGGATCCTATACACATCCTCCAGTGTAATTGTGATCTATCATGAGGAAAGATGGAAGGAACAAGTGTCCTCATCCCACCTCTCTATCATAGCTAATATCATGGCTTGATGGAGCCTCATCTATGGTAAGACTGCTACTAGTATAGTCCTACATCTCTCAATAGTTTTACCTCATCTTGATGTAGCTTGGACAATCTGATTGTCAGAAGTGGCCTTCCGAAGGGGTGCTCTTAGAGATGGCCAAGATCTTGTCAGCACAAACAACATCATATTAGAACTCCATTATTATACAACTATAACACTCACTTCACCAGGTCAAGGTCAACCTTTTTGAGTCAAGGTCAACCTTTCTAGGTCAAGGTCGACCTTATCCCTAGAAAGGATGAGACTTTCCCAGTTGATGTCGATCTTAAAGGGTAAAGGTTGACATAACTGGGTCAGGGTAGACCTTTAAGGGTCAAGGGTGACCTTACCTATGAAAACATAAAATTTATGAATACTAATACCAAAACAAGGAACTCACCTTAGGAAGTGATTGTCTGTTGGGTATGCACTCGCTCAGGATCTCCATGCGAGTTTCTCAAAGTTCTTCTCTCTTTGGTATTTTGCTTCTTCTCCTAAACTGTGCAAATGGTAAGAATGAGGAGGTAAGTGCTTTCTTATCTTATTTATAGCTAGAAATTAGGGTTTTATTAGGGTTTTTTTTTAATTTACTTAGTTCAAATTCAAATTTTCCTTCATATGCATTTAGATAGACATTCACTCTTTTCATCATAACTTGAGTTCGGTAGCTCCATTTTTAGTCTGATTAGTGGCGTTGAAATCGTGATTTAGATACCTAACTCCTTGAATTTTTTAGGAATGTTAGGAATATTCTAACCAGTTTAAGAAAGGAATTTTTTAATAAATTACATATCCAGTGTATAGGTTTATCCTTATCACCCTGTTTCACCTTTTAGAATTAGTAAGCCAAAACAAGGGGGCAATAAGGGGATTTATGCACTTATCAAATTCGTCCTAGTAAGCCTTAGGTGCTTTATGGATTTTAATTAACCTTGTGTACTACAGGTTGTGGGTACTAATGGTTTCTTGCAGGATCTCTATGTTGAGGACATGCATATATCATTTTTATTCCATGATGTTTTCTTACTTTGGCGTGCAAATTCATGTAGTGTCATCTCTAAGCTAAAGTGGGGGTTAAATGTATCATCTTAAAATGGAAGAAATTCCATTTTTTAGGTTTAGCACCATCATTTAGTGCACTTGCATGCTAGATTTGCATATAGGATGCATCTAGACTTGATTCTGCATTTCTAAGTGAAATTAGGGCTAGGATCCTATCAATTCTCCTTAGTTTCCTTCTCCATGACTCTATTTTCTAGGTATGACCTATGTACTGGCCTGTATAATATTCATCACACTACTTCTAGGCCTTTGTGCCTCTTCTCATCATTCACATATGTTTTCTCACCTTCCAAGGTCCCTGCCTAACCTGGGAATCTCACACACTTCTTAAGGTGACCTGCCTGAAACCTCAGCTCAAGGTTGAGGTTGACCCTCACCTAGTTTAGGGTTGAGGTCAACCTTGACCTAGGTCAGGGTCAAGGTTGACCTTGACCTCTTTTAGGTTTTGGTCCTCACTTTCATATCTGGATAATATCAAGGTCCTAATTTTAAATACAGGTCCCCAGATCCGAATGTGAAAGTTTTTTTTCCAAAATTTGAATTAATGTATCCCCTCCTTGGTTGGTGATTGTGATTGGACCATAATTTGAGGTGACATTTGAATTTGGGTCCCTTGCATTGCTGATGTAACTACAAGCCTTTCTCCCAATCCCTAAATCCTATTAGGGTCTACTATAGGCCTCTTCTCTAGCCTATCTAGGGTTTCAAACCAACCCTTACTTACAATAATTCTTTCCATAAGATCCTTCACTAATTCAGCTTGAGTCCATCAATCAAGAAAACAAATCACACATCACATTGCCCATGGAGGTCTTATTGCACCTCTTCTACCAATTGAGTCAAAATGTTCTCAAATCCATCACCTATACAGCGATAGGCTTCTATCATGTCTTTTGGATCCAATCCAACACTTACAACAAAAATTTGCAATGAAACTATAATCGAGTTCAACAATTGCCTTCAAAAGCACCCAAATAGGGCTACAAGCAATTAGGCCTATTTGGTCATATGTTTTCTTATATATTCAACACTCTCAAACAAGTACCTAAATAAATCTTATTTTTAGACACCCTATATTGAACCATTCAAGATTTTACTTGTCTCCACTTCCCAAATTGTCCGTACACCAGGAAGCTATAATCATGCCTAAAATTAAGGGTTTTAAGGCATTAAGACTGTCTGCATAAGGGTTAGTTTTCTTAGCACTTATTACTCTTCACCCAATCCTCTCCTTTGGTTTGGGTCTTCTTCAAACATCACTCTACCTCCTCATAATCTCAGATTGAAGCATTCAATGTGTTCAACCCACTGTAACTCACTTGCAATTTTCTCTATATTCCCTAACCATGCATCAATGGCTGATCTAGGGCATCATTGAAAAAATGGAAAAAAATAATTCTACGGCCCCTCCTTCTGCATACATATACTACATGGAGTCACCTCATCCATTCCAAGAGCCCATACAACTTCCACGGTGAAATGATGAGTTATGACCCCATTTACATAGCCTTCTTGGTCCAGACCAGTGACAGAGCTTAAAACAAAATAATTTACAAATCTAGGTAAAAATAATCAAAATTATAATCTAGTGCCACACACAACTCCAAAATAAACTACCCTAAATTTTTCATAAAGCACAGTAAGTAAACTAATCTATTAAAATGCCTCAAACATAGAAAATCTTAAAATTGCTCAGAAAACTTGTCTTCTCTTCAATTACTCACTTTCCAAAAATTCATCCAACCTTTTTCCAAGGTCAAGGGAGGCATCATATAGTTGACCAGGTACCTATCTCTATAGTTTCAGATAGTTAAGAAACCACTTTTCTCAAAAATGTAATCATGCAAAAAATGTTGTCAATGAAAACATTGACAACTTTTACAACTTTTGGGTTCTGCATAAAAAATTCATCACTATCACATGAAACTCAACCAAAAGCCTATCTAAGTTATTTAAAACATCAAATAGGTCTCCCAAACACTCATTTTTCCAATTTGACCCTAAAATGCATAAATGCAACATTTGTCACCATGATTGTCAATATTGACAACTTGGGCAATCCTTGACACTTAGGTCCCAATTGACCTACTGAGACCTCCTAACCTATCACACCACACTCTAGGACCCCCTCATCCTATTAATGCACTAGTGGTTTGGCTAAGATCACTACAAGAAAAAAAACAAATAAGGAGCCCTAAGTTACCATCTAGCCTTTCCTAGGTGCTCCTACACCATACTCCCCCACAAATGAAAGTCATGTCACTCCTCTGGAAAAAATGTCTTTAGAGATACCCACTTTCTGTAAATCTGAAGTTGCAATCCATGTGGATTCTGATTTAGGCCTATTCTTTGACTTGATAAGGTTCTCCATGTACACCTTGTGCCTTGTAGTCTTCTTAAATATGGAATCTAGAACCTTGTCCGCTTCTAACGGTAGCTTGGGAGGTAGTTCAGTAGATTCAACATCACAACTAACCCCTTGAATTTTTTTACCCATCTTAGATAGTGTCCCTTTGAATTTGATCAAGTCTTGGACATTAAAAACAAGAGATATGCTGAAATCTGAAGGTAAGAATATTTTGTATGCATTAGCCCCATACTTGGCTATAATCTTGCAAGGTCCCACCCTCTTCATCGGAAGTTTAGTAGGTATACCTTTCTGCAATCTAGATTTGTTCAAGTGAACCATCACATAATCACCCCCCTCAAACTGAATATCTCTCCTCTTTTCATCCACTTTGGCCTTCAGCTTTTGTGTACTACCTTGTATTGTCTTCTTAACTTGATCTTGGATCTCCTTCATGGTTTAAGTGAATTCCTCAACATGAACACTCCTATAATCCATGCCACCAAGATCCCTAAGCTCACACACACCCCTTGGGTGAATCCCATAAACCACCTCAAATGGGCTTTTCCTTGTTGTTCTTTTGTTGCTATGATTATAAGCATACACTTCTTGGGGAATGACCACATCCCATGTCTGTCCATACTCTTTAATTAGGGAGCTCAATAGGTTACCCAACACTTTGTTGACCACCTTAGTTTGGCCATCTATCTGAGGATGGTAGGCTAAACCAAATGAGAGATTAGTACCCAATCTACTCCATAATGTTTTCCAGAAATGGCTCATGAATTTCACATCCCTATTTGATACAATACTTAGGGGCAAACCATGAATTCCCACAATCTCCTTAAAGAAAAAATATGCTATATGGCTAGCATCATGAGTAGTCTTGTAGGGTATGAAATGACCCATTTTACTAAATCTATCTACCACCACATAGATGTTGTCATATCCTTGTTTTGTCTTGGGTGGACCCACTATGAATTACATGCTCACACACTCCTATGACCTATTTGGGACTTGTAAAATTTGATATAAACCTTCATTACTCATCCATCCTTTGGCTTTCATGCACAATAAACATTTCTCAACATACCTAGTCATATCCCTTATCAATTTTGGTCAATGGTAAATCCTGTGTACTACTTCCAAGGTTTTGTTCATACCAAAATGACCACTCAAGCTTCCATTATGTTTCTCGTGTATGAGGTTCTCTCTCATTAAACCCCTTGGCACACACAACTAATTACCCTTAAATAACAGTCCATTTTACAAAGTGAAATTAGAAAAATGCTATGGAAATGATTCTGAAAATCAGTACACACCTTGTAGGCTTCACCAAATTCCTCATCTTCCTTGTAGATATATCTGAAAATTTCAATGCCAATGCTATTCAACTGGACTTCCTAAACTGTCAACAATATTCTACTTAGTGCATCTGCAACCTTGTTTAATTGCCCCTTCTTGTGCTTAATTGTAAATGTGAATTTTTGTAAGTACTCCATCTATTTTAGATATCTATTGCTTAGTTTCTCCTGAGTATTGATATAACTAAAGGCTTTCTTGTTAGTAAACACAACAAACTCCTTTGGTAACAGGTAATGCCTCCACTTCCTAAGGGACTGAACTAGGGCATACAGTTCTGAGTCATAAGAAGAATATTTCTTCTTGGCTTCATTCAATTTTTCATTAAAGAAGGATACTGGCCTACCTTCTTGGCTTAACACACCCCCTACTGCCATCTCACTTGCATCACACTCAATGGTAAACATATTTTCAAAACTAGGCAACTTTAGGATAAGCTGTATGGCTACTTGTTTCTTCAACATTTCAAAGGATTTCTCAGCTTCTAAGTTTGACCTAAACTTGGTTTATACCCCACCCTTGATGGTATCTAACAATGGTACACAAATACCACTGAAATTCCTAATAAATTTCCTATAAAATTTGGCTAACCCATGGAGACTTCTTACCTCAGTTGATGTGGTAGGTGTTGGCCAGTTTAGGGTAGCTTCAACTTTGCCTTGATCCATCTTCAAGGACCCCTTGGACACTACAAAGCCCAAGTACACAAGTTCTTGCTTTAACAACTCACATTTCTCAATATTGATAGCCAGCTTCTCTCCATGTAATCTCTACAATACAGTCTCTACATGCTTGATATGCTCCTCCCTTTTTTTGCTAAATATCAGTATATCATCAAGATATACAACTACAAAGTTCCATGTGAAGTCCTTGAGCACTTCATTCATGACCCTCATGAATGTTCTCGGAGCATTTGTGAGACTAAATGGCATCACAAGCAATTCATACAACCCATCTGTGGTCTTGAATGTCATTTTTCATTCATCCCACTCTTTCACCCTGATTTGGTGATAACCATTTTTCAAATCAAGCTTAGTGAATTACATTGCCCCTCCAATGCAATCCATGAGATCCTCAATCCTAGGTATGGGGAACCTATACCTTATTTTAATTATTTTTATAGCCCTTGAATCTGTGCAAAGTCTCTATTTTCCCCCCTTCTTGGATGCCAACACAACTATGACTGCACATGGGCTTATACTCTTCTTGATCAAGCCTTGATACAAGAGTTAGTACACTTACCTTGCCACTTCCAAATTCTGATAATAGGTAAGCTTATAAGCTTCCTTATTAGGCAAAGATGCACCGGGGACAAAGTATATCTAATGGCTTATCACTCTTCTAGGAGGTAAGGTTGCAGGAGTTCCATCACTCACTCTATATTTGTACTTCACAAGGAATTATTGAATCTATGATGGTAAGGGTTTCTTGACATGTTTCTTCTCCTCCATGGGCTTTATCACTATAGCACACCCTTCATTATCTTCATCCTTAAGATCTTTCACAAAATCATTTCCACTACACAACAAAATACTAGGAGTCTTGGGCTGTGGCTCATCCTCTTCCAACAAAGACTGAATCTTGAAAGCGCTGCCTCCTTTCTTGAATGTTATGGAATTATCTTTCCCATCATACACTGCTCCATTGTCATATTGGCAAGGTCTTCCTTATAGAAAATGGAAAGCATCCATTGGTAAAATGTCACAAAGCAACTTGTCCTTATAGCCTGCGATTAAAAACTCAACCCATGTTTCTTCATTCACCAATACACTTTGGCCTTTATTTAGCCATGTCACCTTGTAAGTATTCACATGGGGTACTTTGGTTAGCTTGAGTTTATCCACTGCCTCCTTTGATATGATGTTATCTGCAGAGCCTGAATCCACAATCACCTTACAAACCTTTCCAAGAATCTTGCATCTTATCATAAACAAATCCCTCCTATGTTTGGGTTCATCTTTGACTTGTTTCCTTATCAACACCCTCCTAAACATTAAATTTTCACCCATCTATGAGTCTAGATGATCAATCTCAGGTGCCTTGACACTTGAAGTGTCCTCATGAGCATAGGCCACTCTCTTGTCATGATTTGATGTAGTAGGTTTCTCAGGACATCTATATTCTAGGTGGCCCAACTGACCACAATTGTAGCACTTCATACTTGCAAAGTATGATTTACTTCTACCTAACCCTCTTCCTCTTCTAGGGCCTCCTTGATTACCCCTACCTCTCGTATAACCCCCTCTTGGAGTGGTTTCATTGCTATGCTCAGTAAATTTTGTTTCACCTTGGTTTCTTTGCTCAGTGCCTCTCCCTTGATAACCTCCTCTTTGAACCCATTGGTCTCTTCCTCTACCTTTGTTTTTGAATTTAGAATCACCTTTCTTTCTATTATTCTCCTCCACCTTTAGAGCTATTTGATGACACCTTTGAACTGTATTTGGTGTCCATAGACTAATCTCTTCTTGGATGTTCCATTTCAATCCACCGAAGTACCTTGCAATCTTGATTGATTATTCTTATTGTTTCTTGGATCTAAGACACAATCTCTAAAACTCATCTATATAAGAGGCCACATCTATGTCTTTTTGTTTCAGATTTTTCCATTTCCTATGATTTTGAATCTTATAGTCCTCTGGGAGATAGTTTTCTTTTAGCTTGGTCACCATGGCATTCCAATTGGCTATAGGCTTCTTTCCCTTTTTTTTCCTCTCATCTTGAAGATACTTCCACCATGTTAGTGCTAACCCTCTAAGTCTTGACTTCGCCACCTTGAGCTTCTGTGCCTCTATCACACCTTTACACTTTAAATGGTTCTCCATTCCTTCAATCTAATCCATCACTGCTTCAATATCCATATTCCCACTAAAAAGTGGTATTCCCTCCAATGCCTTCCCTCCTAGGGATTTTATGGATTTTAGAAAGGGCTCTTCATTCAAGACAGGGTCTAGTTCTGGGATAATGTCTTCCTCATCAATATTTTTACCCTTATCATTACTCTCAACTTCTTTGTTCCTAGCTACATTAGAAAATTATTCTAGCCTTATCATCATTCCTTCTAAGGATTCAAGGAGTCTGTTCTTCTCCTTTTTCTCATCCACCTCTTTAGCTATCTCTACATTAGCCACCATGCTTGACTCTCCCACTGATTCACCAGTAGCTGCAGACATACATTGTTTTCCCAAGTCTTTAACTTGCTCTAATACCAATCTGATGTAACTAAAATCCTTGCTCCCAATCCCTAACTCCTATTAGGTTCTACTATAGGCTTCTTCTCTAGCCTATCTAGGGTTTCAAACTAACCCTTCCTTCCAAGGATTCTTTCCACAAGATCCTTCACTAATTCAACTTGAGTTCATCAATCAAGAAAACACATCACACATCACATTGCCCATGGAGGTCTTATTGTACCTCTTCTACCAATTGAGTCAAAATGTTCCCAAATCCATCACCTATGGAGTGATAGGGTTCTAGCATGTCATTTGGATCCAATCCAACACTTACAACCAAACTTTGCAATGAAACTCTAATCTAGTTAAAGAATTTCCTTCAAAAGCACCCAAATAGGGCTACAAGCAATTAGACCTATTTGGTAATACTTTTGCTTATATATTCAAACACTCCCAAACAAGTACCTAAACAAATCCCATTTTTAGACACCCTTTATGGAACCCTTGATGATTTTACTAGTCTCCACTCCCCAAATTGTTCATACACCAAGAATCTATAATCATGCCTAAAATTAAGGGTTTCAAGGCATTAGGACTATCTACATAAGGTTTAGGTTTCTTAGCACTTAATACTCTTCACCCAATCCTCTCCTTCATTTTGGGGCTTCATCAAACATCATTCTATTGTTAGTAATAACTTAGAGGGGAGGGGGGGTGAACCAGTGGACTCAAAAATTTATCCTTTAATCACTAACCACCAATCAAATAAATCTCAGATTATTAAGTCCCTACAAGATGCATGCCTTGAAATATTTATAATGATTACTATTTGTCAGTTTACCTTGTCTGTTCTTATTCTCCTTGATAACTGATAAGCAGTAAAACTATTTACCGATACTCAGTAAATATGCAGAGTATACCAATCAATCCAGAAATGCATATGTGAAATGTAAAATAGTAAAGTAATAAGCCATACACACATAACACATGGATTTTAACGTGGAAACCCTGTTAAGGAAAAAACCACTGGGACCGGTACCCCAAATTTTCACTCTTCTAAAGTGAGCCCTGTTAGGAGCCAACCCTGTTAACAGTTACAAACACATTGTTAAGTGCAACCTTGTTAGAGGATTTTAATAATAGAATGTCACTTGATATCTTGCATGTATATGCTACCAATATTGATCAACCTCTATGGGCACAATAGGTATCTGGCATATCTGGTGCTACCTAACTGCATCAGCCTCTTTCTTAGACTGTGTGTCAGTATCGAGCACTCAATGCTATCTTCATGACAATATTTTTGGCAATCTGTTAGGATATACCTCAATTATAGAAGACTGTTAAGTCTCGCTCTATTAAGAGACTTAATGCTTCAATGGTTAAACTAAAAAAAATGACCTATTTCTAATGCAACTTGAATTGCAAATTTTCAGATCTATTTAAGTACAATACCTCTCTAATCAATGTATCAATTCAATTCTTTGTGCTCCACACTTTCTACTCTGTGATGCTCTGCTTTACTATTCGTCGGTGTCTGCAGAATTCTTTAGCTCTTCTTTAGCTTGATTGATCAGGACTGTATGAAGTTATCCTTCATCAGTTTCTCTTTAGCATCCTCTTTCTATTCACTCCCCTTCCCATGTATGAGAATGCTTACAGAAGTGAATTATGCTTGTCTCTTATATAGACATGATATTCCTTAATTCTTGATTCTTGATCCTTGGCATGAAAAATAATCCAGCCAATCTGATTTAAAGCATAACTCCTAATTTATCTCGTATTTATCTTCTTGCCAACTATACAAATATTCTTTAAATCAGTTACTTAACTCTGGTCGAATAAAACAAATAAAAAAACTAGTTAAGTCTATCCTTAAGCTCTGCCAGCTAGATATTTTGTCATTTTCTGAACTCTCTGTTCTATCGGTCAACTCTGCAGTTACTTGTCGGTGTTAATTGCCAATTTCATCGGTGTGACTCCAGTCAGCTTCGAGATCTCCGTCCGTCGAGAATCATTGGATTTTTCTCATCGGGTAACTCCGTTTTTAGCTCTTTGGGCATCTTGTGATTTTTCTTTGTCGGGCAACACTAACTTTTGCTTGTCAGGTATCACTGTGACTTTTGTTCTTTGCCTTTACTGATGGTGTGCACTCCATCGGTGTGGTCAGTCACTTAGTGAATACTTGACTTTTATGCATTGCTGAAAGCATAACCTTTATTCCATTGATTCTCTGAAGTCTTTGGCATTATGTACATGACCGTACAGAATAGATCAAGTTGACATCAATGACAATACAAACCATTAACTGATTTAATGCCTTGCATTATCTTCAAATTATCATTATCAAACATTCAATCAGTTACAAGTTATCAATCTCTCCCTTTGGCATTGATGGCAACATACTATATTATCACACTCTACTATTTCTAATACAATATGAAATATAATTGTTGAGATTCATCAGATTACCAAACAGTTTGTTTTGATAACCGATAAAAATGTCTGACCGCTGGTAAGCTCTGTGTTAGCTTAGATTTGATTCTTGCATCTTTCTGTGTTTCTTGTACTGATGTGTTGTGTTCTCTTCTTGTGTTAATTTCTCTCTTTTTACTGTTCTTCTTCTTGATGTCTCTGTCTTTTGTCAACAACTCTTCCTATGGATATGATCTTTCCCTATTGGAGTAATCTGATAATGGATAATCTTTCTTCTTTTTCTAAAGACTGTGATAATATAGAAACTTTCTCTCCCTTTGAAAACAATGCCAAATAAATATCTCACAGATATCTGACATTAATGTCAAGTGATCTTTTCTCTCGATCCATAATATATTCCTTGAATTTCCCTTATCCATCAACAATACATCAATATGATCTGGTGCTCGGTTCTGATATATACCTTTTTGTATATAGATGTAGCCACTAATACATTTGTGGTCGATTTGCGATGGCTATGTGTCTCAATTGTGACAACCATGTGTCGTAATTGCGACAGGAATAGACGTCGCTATTTTTTAGTCACAAAATACGATGTCTTTCCTTTTTCGTCACAATTACGACTTCAATCCGTTGCAATGTAGCCCTATCAACCCCGGCATTTGGGGCGTCGCCAATACAGGAAATCCGTCGTAATTATATGTGTACGCGTCGCAATTGCTGCGGAAACTCAAGCAACTGCGACGGTTTTTAGGCGTCGCCAATACAGCGAGCCCGTCGTAATTCTGGGGGTGAACATCACAATTGCGACGAACACCCAAGCTACTGCGACGGTGTTTGGGCATCGCCAATACAATGACCCCATCGTAATTCTAGGGGTGAATGTCGCAATTGTGACGGTGTCAAGATAGAATTAAAAAAAAAAATTGGGGGTGGACGTCGCTTTTACTGGACTCTATTTTGGAGTAGAAAACTTGCCTGGCCTATCCTGGAGTAGAAAACTTGCCTGTCCTATCGCGTTTACTTCAACAATTTTTTCTGTGTTGTGAGTTTGCAATTATTTGACGAGTATGTTTGTTTATTTGATTATTTATGTTATTCATTAGCTTTCAAAAAAATTGAAAGAAAGACCTCTCGAACCAAAAT
>MU228264.1:460539-498395 GCA_018584345.1 Thuja plicata
GGGGTGGGGGTGAATCAATGGCCTCAAAAATTTATCCTTTAATCACTAACCACCAATCAAATAAATCTCAGATTATTAAGTCCCTACAAGATGCATGCCTTGAAATATTTATAATGATTAACTGTTTGTCGGTTTACCTTGTCTGTCCTTATTCTCCTTGATAACCGATAAGTAGTAAAACTATTTACCGATACTCAGTAAATATGCAGAGTATACCAATCAGTCCAGAAATGCATATGTGAAATGTAAAATAGTAAAGTAATAAGCCATACACACATAACACATAGATTTTAACGTGGAAACCCTATTAAGGGAAAAACCACTAGGACCGGTACCCCAAATTTTCACTCTTCTGAAGTGAGCCCTGTTAGGAGCCAACCCTGTTAAAGGTTACAAACACACTGTTAAGTGCGACATTGTAAGAGGATTTTAATAATAGAATGTCACTTGATATCTGGCATGTATATGCTACCAATATTGATCAACCTCTATGGGAACAATAAGTATCTAGCATATCTAGTGCTACCTAACTGCATCAGCCTCCTTCTTAGACTGTGTGTCGGTATCGGGCACTCAATGCTATCTTCATGACAATATTTTTGGCAATCTGTTAGGATATACCTGAATTATAGAAGACTATTAAGTCCTACTCTGTTAAGAGACTTAATGCTTCAATGGTTAAACTGAAACAAAATGACTTGTTTCTAATGCAACTTGAATTGCAGATTTTTAGATCTATTTAAGTACAATACCTCTCTGATCAATGTATCAATTCATTTCTTTGTGCTCTACACTTTCTGCTCTGTGATGTTGTGCTTCACTATTCATAGGTTTCCGGAGAATTCTTTAGCTCTTCTTTAGCTTGATTGATCAGGACTATATGAAGTTATCCTTCATCAGTTTCTCTTTAGCATCCTCTTTCTATTCACTCCCCTTCCCGTGTATGTGAATGCTTACAGAAATGAATTTTTCTTGTCTCTTATATAGACATGATATTCCTTAATTCTTGATTCTTGGCGTGAAAAAAAATCTAGCCAATCTAATTTAAAGCATAACTCCTGATTTATCTCGTAGTTATCTTCTTGCCAACTGTACAAATCTTCTTTAAATCAGTTACTTAATTCTGTTCAAATAAAACAAATAAAACAACCAGTTAAGTCTATCCTTAAGCTCTGCCAGCTAGATATTTTGTCATTTTCTGAACTCTCTATTCTATCGGTCAACTCTGCAGTTAGTCATTAGTGTTAACTACCAGTTCCGTTGGTGTGACTCTAGTCAGCTTCGGGATCTCCATCCGTTGAGCATCATTGGATTTTTCTCGTCGGGTAACTTTATTTTCAGGTCGTCGAGCATCCTGTGATTTTGCTTCATCAGGAAACACTATCTTCTTCTCATCGGGTATCACTATGACTTTTGTTCTTTGCCTTTACTGATGGTGTGCACTCCGTCGGTGTTGTTAGTCACTTAGTGAATACTTAACTTTTATGCATTGCTGAAAGCATAACCTTTATTCCATTGATTCTCTAAAGTCTTTGGCATTATGTACATGACCGTACAAAATAGATCAAGTTGACATCAATGACAATACAAACCATTAACTGATTTAATACCTTGCATTATCTTCAAATTATCATTATCAAACATTCAATCAGTTACAAGTCATCATCTACCTCTCCACAATCTTAGATTGAATCATTCAATGTGTTCAACCCACTGTAACTCACTTACAATGCTCTATATTCCCTATCCATGCATCAGTGGCTCACCTATGGAATCATTTCTAAAATGGAAAACAAGCTTTCCAAGGCCATTCCTTGTGCATACATATAGTAGAGGGAGTCACCTCATCCATTCCAAGATTATGTACAACTTCTACAGTGGAATGATGAGTTATGACCCCATTTACATAGCCTGCCTGGTTCAGACCAGCAATAGAGATTAAAACAAAATAATTTAAAAATCTAGCTACAAACACTCAAAATCCTAATCTAATTCCACACATAACTCCAAAATAAAGTACCCTAAATTTTTCATAAAGCACTGTAAGTAAAATAATCCATTAAAATGCCTCAAACACAGAAAAGCTTAAAATTGCTCATAAAACTTGTCTTCTCTTCAATTACCCACTTTCCAAAACTTCATCCAACCTTTTTCCCTAGTCGAGGAAGGCCTCATATAGTTGACCAAGTACATATCTCAATGGTTTTAGATAGTTAAGAAACCACTTTTCTTGAAAATGTAATCATGCAACAAATGTTGTCAATGTTGTCAATGACAACATTGACAACTTTTACAGCTTTTGGGTTCTGCATACAAACTTGGTCACTATCACGTGAAACTCAACCAAAAGCATATCTAGGTTAATTAAAACATAAAATAGGTCTCCCAAACACTCATTTTTCCAATTTGACCCTAAAATGCATAAATGAAACATTTGTCACCATGATTGACAATATTGACAACTTGGACAATCCATGACAATTAGGTCCCAATTGATCTACTGAGACCTCCTAACCTATCACACCACACTTTAGGACCCCCAATCCTATTATTGCACTAGTTGTTTGGCTAAGACCACTACAAGAAAAAAATCAAATAAGGATCCCTAAGTTACCATCTAGCCTTACCTAGGTGCTCCTACACCAATTGCCCTAGGAGGTGTACCTTGGATCTCTATATAAGCACTATCTTTTGCCTTCATTTGGACATGAAGAAATTACAATTATGAAATAATGATGATGAAAAAATGTAAGAGGATGATATAAGAGGACAAGATGATATGATTCCTTGATACAAGCAAGCATTTTTGTGGACAAACCATTGTCGATCTTCATTGAAGAAAGAAAAGAGTTCTTCAAATCCTTCCTTCTTCATTGATCTACTACTTTCAATATTCAAGCATTCAAAGGATACAATCATGGCATAGCAACTACGGATTATGAGTTTGATAGGAGTACTTTAGCCTTGGGGGCTTGGTATTCTTTCTTTGTCATATTTAAATCTATGCATTGCTCTCTCATTTCAATTCAACCTAGGGTTTATATCTAGAGGATTAGATCTTGGCATTGCACATTCAAAGCTCTTCCTATGAGAAAAAAACACATACATTCTATTAAATATGGCTATTCATGGAGGTGGAAACCACCAAAATGGGGGTTTGACTAAGGAAAAACCCTATATAGCCACCCAAAACACCCTTTTTCAGATATCTACTGTCATTGTTTTAGGAGTTGCATGCCAAATTCGAATACCCTTTTAAGTAAAATTTTGAGATCCTAAAACAAATTTTCCGTCAGAGTTGTGCATGTCGAGTTCTACATTCTATTATGGTTTTAGATTGAAATTTTGTTCTGGGTCAAGATCGACATTCTGTTTTGGGTCAGGATTGACATTCTGTTCTGGGTCAGGATTGACATTCTATTTCAGGTCAAAGTTGACCTGAGCCACATCCAGAAAATATTTATGGGTTTTCTCCGTCTGTATGTTTCAATTCGAGATCCAGTTGCAAATCTTCCATAAACCTGACACAGGCATTGGAAATCAGGTATTTCCAGATCTTCTATAATGTGAGGTATGTATTTTATTCCATTATTCTTTGCAAACATCTCCAGATTTACATTCCTTATCATTACAATTAAATTTAAGTTGTTAAATGTGGCCCATGGGGTCTCTTTTATGTGAAAATCCCCATTGTTCAAAAACCTATTTAAAGATCTTCATATTTTTACCCTTTATAGATACATTTCTCATCCAACGGTCAAGGAAGTCACTATCATGTGCCACAGGTTTCATTTACTTTTGGCTTGTCACTTGTTAGTTGTACAGTATGTCATACATATACTCATAGTCTCCTATTCACCTCACATATCGTGATTGAATGACACTGAATGTGTGAGTGTACACGTTTCATGATTCCAGAATAGGTTTTCAAAAATGGGGTTTATTTTCCCTTTCAACCAAATATACACCGCACATCGTTGATCTGTGCTCATCCAACGGTCGCTGGCAGTCACTATCATGTGTCGCACTATTGCGGGTCCCATTAATTTTTGGCTTGTCATCTGATGTCACTAGGACACATGTCACTTAATCGCCTGAAATTACAACTTCAAATTATTAGTTATTACATTTATTAAATTATTATATTTATTAAATGTTTAGTTTTGCAGTTTAGTCCAATTTATATTTTAATTATACTTAGTTGAGGGTTAATTCTTGACACGTTCCTTGTTTCCGGAGTAGGTTTGCAAAAAATAGGGTCTCTTTTCCCTTTCAGCCTAAAATTCACCGTACATGGTCGATCTGTGCTCATCCAATGGTTGACAGTCACTGTCTTTAAATTTAAATTAAATTGAATATTTAACAATTAATTATATTTTGAGTAATGTTTAACTCAAACTTTAACATTGAATTGAATTCGATTATTTCTATCTGTATTAAAATTGAAATTACATTATCACACATTGATATGACACATTGGCAAATTTGGCATATAATTTATCAATATAGACCACATACTGTTTATATTTACTTTTTAATATTTAATAGTTAGTACAAAATTATGTAAATAGGAAGTACTAATCCATCGCTTCCTTATTTCTACTTATGCATACTTAAATGTCTAATACACAAATAAAGCAAATAATTAAAATATTGTAATCACAGAGAAGTCTAAGAATCATTTTTTGTACCCATAAAAGGAAAATTGAAACAAACTTGGAAAATTTTTATTAATTAATTTCATAAAATTATGTTGTAGAGTAAAACCAGAAACCTACTACGTCATTGGAAGTGGACCAGTGCCATAGTCTATAGAAACCCTTATTTGGATAGATACATAGATATAGTCGAACTAGAATACACCAATTGATATTTTAACAAAGAAGATGCTTAGTGCAAAGTAATGAAACTCAAATTGTTAAATCCATAAAACTTAAAAGGAAAACTGAAATTAAGTTGCAAAATTTACATTAATATGTTCTAAAATTTATAATTATCATAGTCCCTCCAAAATTTTAAAGTGAAAATGAGGGGGTTCAGGGTTGCAAACTTGTATCTTACTAGGTTCTTACTACTAGCCCAAAAAAATTAAATTACAACTATTACTATCCTACGAGGGCACTGGTAGTGGACTAGTGCTATGATGGTATCGATATAAAAAAGGAAAACAAAAAAGTGAAACTATGCATGTCAATTGTCCGAAAACCAGGGTAATGGGAATAGATAAACTAGAGATCTTCATCTTCCCTTTCATCTAAGTAGAATATTCTAGAGAGGATAATCTCTAAGAATTATTCAAGTCATGTGTAGTCTAGCTCATCTAATTCATCAAGGAAAAACCATTTTTGGAGAAAATCCCTCCCAAGCCGTGCCCATTTCTTGTGTTGTGTTAGTTGCTCGTCATTGAGGTTCAATAGAAAGGTTGTCTCACCACATTTCTTCCTGGCTCCAATAGCTTGGGTATATCTCTTGGCCAAGGGATCCCCACCCCTAATTCTGCAAAAATAGCAACATTGACATCATCCTCCAGGAATTTCACTTTAAAAACCTTCCTCAGCAGCATCAGTATATCCACCTTCTATCATCCGAGGTCGAGGAGAGATGCAAAAAACTTGGATGTAATGTCTGTTTATTTGTCAACATTCTCAAGGAACTCTCGACCCAATAATATCAATGCGCAACATAATTTATAAAAGTGCCACCACAAACGTCCCTACAAATGGAAGTGATGATTTCTTCTAAGACATTGCCCAAAAAGGACCTTTGGTCATTTGGGAATGTGCATCTCAAATAGATTGGCATGTCCATATTTAATTCTCGCAACCTACAGACCTAAAAACCTATACCTTAAAACCAGAGGCAGAATTTCAACCACCGACAGCTCTAACTCTTAATCTACCAAAAGAAAAATGAAGAAGAAAGAAACTAGATTGTCTATAAATAGCCCTAACCATTAGATTGATGGTGATCACGGATACTTTGAAATTAATTATTCTTTCTTTAATCGTATTTAATTCATTGTCCTTAATCTTTAATGTAAATATTTACCATAAATGGATTATGCGTGTGAGAGATTTAAATCCATTGTCCTTAATCTTTCATATCTACATGTAAATCTTTCAAATAAATGTCAGTATGTTGTACTCATTGATCTATGTGCTGAGTGGATGGTAGTTAAAGAATGTCACTGACAAGGCATTCATTTCTTATCGAGTTGCAAGTTACAAGTTGCAAATGCACTATCCACCATCCATGTAAACAAATAACCAGTAGTATTCAACGATCATGGTTACGGTGCAGTTTTTAAGGCTTGATAATTGTCATCATTCCAGTGACTTCCTGCAGAACTTTCTTTCCTTCAAGAAATTTAGGCTGAAATTAAATTTCAGCCATTGATCTAAGATTATCGAATGGTCTCAAAAAATACATTTAACAATATTAAACAATGGATGTTAGGTTATGTGTCCATGTGTGATAAGTGATATTTGCAACAAATAAAGGCGATATTTGTTGGACGTGAATCGCGATATTGCATTAACTACAATGTTACGTCTCTAATACATTACCATTTGGCATTGGCCCACATAACGAGTCCCATCCTTGAAAATAGCCAATAAATTTTTTTTTTTCTATAATAAACAAAATATTAGCCAATAAAATAAACAAATTTTCAAATGGTAGATAAAATTTGCCAATACATTTATTTTTTTCCCTTAAAAAAAAAAATCATTCACCTCATATATTATAATTTTTTTACTTCAAAAGAAAAAAATTCACCTCATAAAATATATATTCCCCATATTAATGTATTATTCGCAAGGATTATATGGAATTTTCATCCGGCATGGAAAAACTCACCTTCGACTTTATATTACTTTGCTAATTTGGAAAAAAAATCATCATCATCAAGAAAATTTTTCCCCTAAATTAATGTACGATTCGCCAGGATTTTACACTTTTTCCTAGGAGGGGGTTTCTTAAAGTTATCCCTGGTTATTGATTATGTTGTCCATGTGCTATCTATTTGATATAATTCTAGGTGGAGTTCCATTTGAGAGAAATTGATTTAAATCTAGCCATTTTGTGTCTATTACACTCAGTGTGAAGAAAAGAGTAGGCAATCCTATTTGGCTAATCATGTCTATCAACTCTGCATGGTGCTTATTCCAATATGGTCATGTACCTCGCATGGAAGAACCATACTACATTAGTTCCTTCACAAGGTGGTTGTCTGGAAAATTTGTAAGGTGTGCACGGAGGTTTTCTATAGTGGTAGGTATATTTTCTTCTGCATTTATCTTGATGAATATGGTTGCAACTACTTGACTACGATATCTAAACATGAGATTGAAGATGAAATATCAGAAGCAGCAATGCCTTAAAAATCTGTTGTCATGGAACCTCATTAAGTGTTGTGAAAATACATGTTGTGCATTTCCTTTATCCGTGGTTGCATTACCTGTGCAGATCCATTTGGGAAGAGGGACGGAAACTCTATATCGAGTAAACCCTCTGTGTTGTATGCATTTACTAGAGATGAGTCTATCACTGGTCAATTAATTATGTCATCTATGTTGTTCTCAAGTTGTACTATTTTCTTAATAGTTTGTAGCTCTCGAGCTATTTTTGGATTTTTAGACATAAATGATGATGTGTATTGTTGGAAATAATGGAATTGTGTGTACTAAGAGGGGAGGGGTGAAACAGTACCCTTAAAACTTGTATCTATTAACCATTATCCTTTAGTAATCAATTTCTTGTATTACCAACCATATATGCTATTTTATCTTTGTGTATGTTATATCAATTCATAAAATTAATTTGCATGTAAACATTCATGAAATGTAATGACACATGACACAAGATTGGGTAACACAGAAAACTCCTGTTAGAAGGTAAAAACTGCGGTGGGGATGAAACCCACAAAACTTCACTATCTACAGAATGGAAGGGGTTGATTAAGGTTTACAAGTTTGATCACTTTTGATGATCTTACCCTGTTCAGAGTAACATGTAGAGACTTGTTAAGGTCTACTCTATTAAGAGATTTAGAAACAATATTTAGTGTGCACTCGGTTAAGAGATTTACAAAGGATTATTAAATCCAACTTCTCAAAGGATTTCTTCTATTTTTTACACTTGTTAGAATGTGGTCAAAAATATTCATTGACCTGAGTATATGCAATCTATAATTTTTTATAACAAATCTCATAAATTTCACATGTATAATTATCACCTATAGTGATTGATCAATACCTATATGTTCTTCTCGATAGCCCTGAATCTAGTTCTTGATAACCTATTTCATCTTTTGCTATCCTTCTGCATAAAACTCTATCTCTAATCCCTAGAACTGTCTGCTGCTACAATCATCATCACATCCACATGTTTTGATTGATTACATATCTATTTATATAATGAATTTTACCTAAAATAAGTTTCACACATAACAATGATAACTCTATGATCAAAGGTTTACAACTTGACCTTGATCTCCTAGTTTGCATGTTTG
Source organism: Thuja plicata (assembly GCA_018584345.1). NCBI lineage: Eukaryota > Viridiplantae > Streptophyta > Pinopsida > Cupressales > Cupressaceae > Thuja > Thuja plicata. The sequence goes on from MU228264.1 coordinate 469,052, forward strand.
TAATCAGTTAGACTGATTAAAACAATTACAATTATATTGATTGTCCCTTAAGAAATGGATTTAAAGAAAATAAAAAATCTAAATATAAAACATAAGTGTTTTATCTAACGTGTAATTCAGATCCACATTTCTCAGGATTATAAATGTCTCTTGGTAGACTCGTGCTCAGGTTGCTTTGTAGTCTTCCTGTTAGTTTCCTTTTTCAACTGTATTTCAGGTTCCTCTGTTATCTTCTGGTCAGGTTCCTCTGTCAATTTACACTGTCAGGTTCCACTTCAACATTTTTTGGATTGCACTTGTAAACTGTGTCGTCAGTTTACATTGTAACCTGCACTGTCGGGTTACACTACAAACTTTGTTGTCGGGTACCCTTGTGAAATTGTCTGTCAGGTTTCACTACACCTAGCTTTTGGTGTGGGCGTTACCGACAATTCAAAACTATTTTCCTTTGCATACTAATGGAAAAATATGTCATCAATCTCCCTCTTTGACATTAGTATCAAAAACTGATATGTGCAAAAACTAAAATGTTTATTATATACACCATGTGTTCACCTTGTCATTATGACTCCCCTATGTATATGTCGGTATAGTATATGTATATGTCAATATAGTATATGTATATGTATGTACACTTGCCTTTATACAATTCTCCCTTTTCACCTTATCTTTCCCTTTAATCATATTATTTTCCCCCTTTTTTGATAGTAAGGGCAAAGGTGTAATTACTTACAACTTGTAAAAAATGTGGGAATGGGATTTCTTCATGTCTTCCATCATTTTCTCCCATTTCTCCTTAAGGTGTTCTAGAGCCATGTGCTCCAATGTAACCCTTGCGTGCATACCATAGATGTTGTCGATGACAGACATCTCTGGGGTGGAAATCAATTATCTTCCCATTGTCATATGATGTTGCAATAGTGTTAGATTCAGTAGGAGTAGAACCTATATCTTAGCTACCTCATCTCTGAACTATGATTTTGCCTCTTGATTCTTAATTCTCAAATTCTTTGCTTCCATTACCTTTTCATAATGCAACTTGATTGAATTGTCAGTTGTTGAGAGACCTTTTGCACTAGCAGTAAGATCTGCATATATCTTTGCAATATTTTAACTATTTTCCTTAGTGAAGTGCTCTAATGTGCTTAACTTCTGAATTAAGGTTATAGCTTCTAAAATGATTGCTTCTAATTCATTTACTAGTTCAAATAGCTTTACCTTGTTCTCGGCCACTTCTTGTCTGATTTTTAGGGTCAATTTGTATTGGTACTTTTGTTCTGCACGTTCTTCTATGGCCTTATTTGCATCCACAGTATATGATGTAATGGCTTCAATAAGAATGGTTAATTGATCAATGATAGAAGCATTTTGATCTATGTCTATATCAAGTACAATTTACTGTAGTATTTCGTTGATTGTTCCAAGTACATGTGTATCCTTTGTCTCCTTCTTGAGCTTATCCTGGCTAGCTTTTCTTTTACAAAGTTCAACACACTTTTTAAGTGCCTCTGGATCTAATATCCTCAGATCACAAGTTGGTATCTCAATAATCTCATTCAATATAACTGGATTCTTATTCTTTTTCTTGTTTGATAGAGTTGTGGAGGGACCTGTATGCAGTACCATAGAAAGTTCCTTTGCTTGGTTTGATATGCTTGGTGAAGGCTTTGGAGTATGCATACCTTTATCATGTGTTTCTCGGTGTCTACATGTCAGTTGGGAGTGGAATTATCCACATCAACCTTAGCCTTATCTATAGCATCTCCTTCGGTTTCCTTGGGAGTGGCATCACCTTGCTTCTCTCCTTCATCTTTATTTTCTTTTTGTTCTCCATCTATTTATTTATGTTCTTCATTTGTTACATTTTTCTCATCATTTGTTACATTTTGTTCCTCTTCACCCTTATCCTCAGGTATGCTTGTATCAAGCTCGGGTGACTTCTCCTTTTATGAGATGATATTGATAGCATATATCAATAATTGTATTTGACCTGATATATTCACCTGTGTAGCATCCTTTTTTGTATCTTGTTCCTTGGGCTGCTCGGAGGTAACAGTAACATTTTCATCTACCTTTACCTCATTTGCAGGATCATCTCTAGTGATATCAATGATATTTGTATCTATGATTGTATCATCTACGGTATCCCCTAATGATTGTAGAATATGAGGAATGTCATCCATTTCCTTGCTTTCTTCTATATTCAATTTAGTTTGAGTGAAATACTCATCATCATTTATATGAATGTGCTCTAGGCTCATTATATCCTCTATTTCTTCATTGTGAGGCTTGTCGGTGAGTTATAATTCTCTCTCGTGGCTTGTGTCCTTTTCAGGTAAATCGAGTGCTTTTCTCCAAGTATCCTCACTTTCTTTGTCAATCTCAATAAAGTTTCCCTATAGGAATTTGTAACCTCTCAATGTTGCTGAGAATATTTTTGAATGTAACTTCATCATTTCATCAATTTCTTCCTTTTTGGACTCGGGTGGCATAATAAAGACTAGGGTTCTTTCCCTTATCTATTTTTCAAAAGTCAATGTGAATGTACACCTTTTCGATAGTCTGTCAAGAAGTTATTGTGGTATTTTTCCTTCAAACTATAGTGGTATATATTTAAATATACACATTTTTGTGATGATTGATTCCTCTATCTTGTTCTGATCCTTGGGATCCATAGTTAGTCATTTTCTATTCTTAGGGTCATATGTTGAACCTGCTTGATCATTGATGAATATACCTCATCAATTGTAGTAGGAAGCTGGTTCTTAATAGGTTGTTCCTCCTATTCAATGTCTTCTATATCTTCCTTACTTCTGATTAGTCTTCTTCTTTTTGTTAGTGTATGTTTCCCAGTTTGAGGCTTTCTCTTGTAAGTCCTCACTTGTCCTTTCTTTACCGGTGATGCAGTTGCATCTTTAGTTGACTCACTTCTAGTCCTTGATGCAACATTAGTCCTTGGTTTCTTTGGTGGTGGTGGTGCATCAGACTCTGTAGATTTAGAGTCACTCAATTTTTCTTCTTCACCGATGAGTAACTATCCCTCGATGTTATCCTTTTGTCCTGAATCTTCATCATCTACTGACAACTTCTTCCTAAGTGTCTTTACCATTTTGGTTTTCTCTCTGTCAATTTTCTTCACAACTAAGCTTATTTTTATTATTTTCTTAGCCTCCTCATAGGTTCCAAACATAGATTGTGATTTGTCCAATAGTTCATTTAACAATGCTTCAATAGCATTGGTGGCTTGATCTATGTTGACCTCATAGTCAAGTGGTGCTAACCATGTTGTCCTCAGTACAACTGGTTTTATAAAGGTGTTATCATTGTCCATCATAAAACAAATATCAATCTTATATTTTTCTACTAGTTGTTCTGGCATCCTCATCCTTTTCTGCATCCTGTCCTTAAATCTAGTAAAGTATTCATCCATAACTGATGTAAAGTTGTCACCTAATGACTTGATGAATTCACTGATTTGAATTGCCACTAGTGGGGTAGTATCCCAATAGCGATTACCGATAGATGGAAAGAAGTCTTGAAAGTAGAAAAATATGCACATATTAGAAGTGTTTCAAACTTACATGAATTTGACTTTGTAGACCTGATTGTCCTCAAGTTCTCATCTAATTGCTTTAGTAGAAGCTCAGATAGATCTAACCGTAATCCCTTCTTTACAATCTTGTGGGCAGTGTCTATTGCTAAACATGCAATGTTGTTCATCATGCTGACTTGGAATATCTTGTATCCAAGCACACATGTACCAAATTCAATTTCAAGATATTTGATTGAATTTACCTTTAATCCTATTCTATCCCATTCTGCACTTGTATTCTTTTCTGTGTCTTGGGGACAAGGATGTTTGAGTGATTTTGCCTTATCAGTTATAAGATAATTGATCACTGCATGTATCACATCCCTGGTAATTAGTTTTGGCTCATCAAGCCACATCTTTTGGTCTTGCACTCTACTCAGGACTATCCAAATCCACTTAGTTTTAAACTCCTTTGGGAACATTAGGGCATATGTGAGCCATTTCAACTCGATGTGTTTATAGTCATCCTTGATGGTTCCATCTTTGCAAAGCTTCTTGTCAGCTATATCAACCTCAATATCTCCTATGTCGGTGATCTTGCAATGTATGTATGAGCAAACATCATCAATCAGTAAAATCCTAGGTGGTATTCCCGAAAATGCTCCAACATCATCGGGTTCTGAAGCAACCTCTGGATAGATTTTATATTTAGGTTCTTCACAAGTGGAGTTCTTGATCAGATTAACCTTCTCATCCTTAGTGTTCTTGATCTTTGTTACATGGGATGTGGTTGCATGATTATGTGAATTTAGGGCTCTTTCCGTAAAACAAATAGTGAGCTCGGTGATTCTAGTTACTTACTTTAACCTTTTGTAGCTTCTATTGATCAGAATATGAATGCCATGAATCTTCTTGGAATGCTTTTCAATCTGGTCGCTCTATTTTTTTCTGCTCTTCTCTTCGCTCGGTTTCTCTCTTAATCACTTTGTGAATAATGAGCTCTTATGTTTCCCTATTTACAGATGATTCCCTAAGTGGCACAATTAATTCTCTACCCACTTCTCAGTGTTTGAAGATGGATTTGCTTGACTATCACACAATCTTTCAGCTTGGGGTAAGTGACAACTCACTAGACCTATCTTTTAGTGTGGGTGTTACCGACGATTCAAAATTATTTTCCTTTGCATAGTAATGGAAAAATACTTCATCAATCTCCCCCTTTGACATTAGTACCCAAAACTGATATGTGTAAAAAATAAAATTTTTAGTATATACACCATGTGTTCACCTTGTCGTTATGACTCCCCCTATGTATATGTCGGTATAGTATATGTATATGTATGTACACTTGCCTTTATACTATTCTCCTTTTTCACCTTATCTTTCCCTTTTATCATATCATTTTCCCCTGTATTCATATCATTTTCCCCCTTTTTTATTAGTAAGGGCAAAGGTGTAATTACTTAAAACTTGTCAAAAATGTGGGAATAGGAGTTCTTCATGTCTTCCATCATTTTCTCCCATTTCTCCTCAAGGTGTTCTAGAGACATGTGCTCCAATGTAATCCTTGTGTGTATACCATAGATGTTGTCGGTGACAGACATCTCCAGGGTGGCAATTAGTTGTCTTGTCGCTATCATATGATGTTGCAGTAGTGTTAGATTTGGTAGGAGTAGAGCCTCTATCTCCGTTATCTCATATCTAAACTGTGATTCTGCCTCTTGAATCTTAATTCTCAACTTCTTTGCTTCCATTACCTTTTCATAATGCAACTTGATTGCATTGTTAGTTGTTGAGAAACCTTTTGCACTAGCAGTAATATCTACATCTATATTTGCAATCTTTTCACTATTTTCCTTAGTGAAGTGCTCTAATGTGCTTAAATTCTAAATTAAGGATATAGCTTCTGATATGATTGCTTCCAATTTATTTACTAGTTCAGATAGCTTTACCTTGTTCTCAACCTCTTCTTGGCTGATTTTCTAGGTCAATTTGTACTAGTACTTTTGTTCTACATGTTCTTCTATGGCCTTATCTACATCCACATTCTATCATGTAATGGCTTCGGTAAGAACAGCTAATTGATTAATGATAGAAGCATTTTGATCAATGTCTGTATCAGGTACAATCTACTATAGTATTTCCTTGGTTGTTCCAAGTACCTATGTATCCTTTGTCTCCTTCTTAAGCTAATCTTGGATAGCTTTTCTTTTACAAAGTTCAGCATACTTTGTAAGTGCCTCTGGATCCAATTTTCTCAGATCATAGGATGGTATCTAAATAATCTCATTCAATGTAACTGGATTCTTATTCTTTTTCTTCTTCTTCTTGGACAGAGTTGTGGAGGGACCTTATGCAGTACCATAGCAAGTTCCTTTGCTTGGTTTGATATGCTTGGTGAAGGCTTTGGAGTATGTGTACCTTTATCATGTTTCTTGGTGTCTACATGTCGATTGGGAGTGGACATCTCCACATTAACCTTAGCCTTATATTCAGCATCTCCTTTGGTATCATTAGGAGTGGCATCACCTTGCTTCTCTTCTTCACATTCATTTTCTTTCTGTTCATCTGTTTCATTTTGTTCTTCATTTTTTACATTTTTCTCATCATTTGTTACATTATGTTCCTCTTCGCCTTTATCCTCGGGTATGCTTGCCTCAGGCTTGGGTGACTTTTCCTTTTATGAGATGATATTGATAGCCTATATCAATAATGGCATTTGGCCTGGTATATTCACCTGTGCAACATCCATAGTTGTATCTTGTTCCTTGGGCTACTAAGAGGTAACAATAACATTTTCATCTGCCTTTACCTCATCTGCAGGATCATCTCTACTGATATCAATGATATTTGTATCTATGATTGCATCATCTGTAGTATCCCCTAATGATTGTAGAATATGAGGAATGTCATCCATTTCCTTGCTTTCTTCTATATTCAATTCAGTTTTAGTGACATCCTCATCATCATTTATTAGAATTTGCTCTGGGCTCCATATATCCTCTATTTCTTCATTGTGAGGCTTGTCGGTGAGTTCTTATGATCTCTTGGGGCTTGTGTCCTTTTCAAGTACATCGAGTGATTTTCTCCAAGTATCCTCACTTTCTTTGTCAAGCTCAATATAGTTTCCCTGTCAGAATTTGTAAGCTCTCAATTTTGCTGAGAACCTATTTGAATGTAACTTCATCATTTTTTCAATTTCTTCCATTTTGGACTCGGGTGGCATAACAGAGACTAGAGTTCTTTCCCTTATCTATTTTTCAAAATTTAATGTGAATGTCCACCTTGCTGATCATCTGTCAAGAAGTTATTTTGGAATTTTCCTTTCAAACTGTAGTGGTATATATTTAAATATACAAGTTGTTATGATGATTGCTTCCTCTATCTTGTTGTGCTCCTCGGGTTTCCATAGTTATCCATTTTCTGTTCTTAGGGTTAGTTATTGAACCTGCCTTGACCATTCATGCACATACCTCATCAATTGTAGTAGGAAGTTGGTTCTTAATAGGTTTTTCTTCCTTTTAAGTGTCTTCTATATCTTCCTTACTTCTAATTAGTCTTCTTCCTTTTGTTAGTGTATGTTTCTCGGTTTCAGGATTTCTCTTGTAAGTCCTCACTAGTCCTTTCTTTACCGGTGATGCACTTGCATCTTTAGTTGTCTCACTTCTAGTCCTTGATGCAGCAGTAGTCCTTGGTTTCTATGTTGGTGGTGGTGGTGCATTGGACTCTGTAGATTCAGAGTTATTCAATTGTTCTTATTCAATGATAAGTAACTGTCCCTCAGTGTTATCCTTTTGTCCTGGCTCTTCATCATCTACCAAAAACTTCTTCTTAAGTGTCTTTACCATTTTGGCTTTCTTTCTATCAATTTTCTTTGCAATTAAGCATGTTTTTATTCTTTCCTTGGCTTCCTCATAGGTTCCAAATGTAGGTTATTATTTGTCCAATGTTTCATTTAACAATGCTTCAATAGCATTGGTGGCTTGATCTATGTTGACCTCATAGTCAATTGGTGCTAACCATGTTGTCCTTAGTACAACTAGTTTGATAAAGGTGTTATGCGTGTCCACCATAAAACAAATATTAGTCATATATTTTTCTACTAGTTATTCTAGTATCCTCATCACTTTCTGCATCTTGTCCTTAAATCCAGTAAAGTATTCATCGATAACTGATGTAAATTTATCACCTAATGAATTGATGAATTCAGTAATTTGAATGATCACTAGTCATGTAGTATCCTAGTTGACATTACCAATAGATGGAAAGAAGTATTGAAAGTAGAAAAATATGCACATTAGAAGTGTTCTGAACTTACATGAATTTGACTTTGTAGACCTGATTGTCCTCAAGTTCTCATCTAATTGCTTTCGTAGAAGCTTGGATCGATCTAACTGTAATCCCTTCTTTACAATCTTGTGGGAAGTGTCAACTACTCCACATGCAATGTTATTCATCCTTCTAGCTTGTAATATCTTGTATCCCAGCACACATGTACCAAATTTCATTTTGGGATCTTTGATTGAATTTACCTTTAATCCTCTTCCATCCCATTCTACACCTGTATTCTTTTCTATGTCTTGGCGAGGAGGATGTTTGAGTGATTTTGCCTTGTTGGTTATAGGATAATTGGTCTCTGCATGTATCACATCCCTGGTGATTAGTTTTGGCTTGTCGAACCACATCTTTCAGTCATGCACTCTACTCAGCACTATCCAGATCCACTTATTTTAAAACTCTTTTGGGAACATTAGGGCATATGTGAGCCATTTCACCTCAATTGTTTATGCTCATCCTTGCTGGTTTCATCTTTCCAAAGCTTCTTGTAAGCTATATCAACTTCAAGATCTCCTATGTCAAAAATCTTGCAATGTATGTATGATCGAACATCCTTAATCAGTAAAACCATTGATGGTATTCCCAAAAATTATCTAGCGTCATCGGGTTCCGAAGCAACCTCTGCAGAGATTTTATACTTATTTTCTTCACAAGTGGAGTTCTTGATCAGATTAACCTTCTTATCCTTAGCGTTCTTGATCTTGGTTACATGGGATGTGGTTGCCATGATTTCACAAATTTAGGGCTCTTTCCGTAAAACAAAAAGTGAGCTCGGTGATTCTAGTTACTTACTTTAACCTACTATAGCTTTTGTTGATCAGATTTTGAAAGTCATGAATCTTCTTGGAATGCTTAGCAAATTGGTCGCTCTATTTCATTCTTCTCTCCTCTTTGCTTTGTTTCTCTCTTAATCGCTTTGTGAATAATGAGCTCTTCTATTGCCCTATTTATAGACGATTCCCTAGTGGCACAATTAATTATCTACCCACTTCTCGGTGCTCAAAGACAGAGACGCTCGGGTATCACACAATATTTCAACTTAGGGTAAGTGACAATTTACTTAGCCTTTCATGGGTTTACCGACAATGTACGGTAAGTGGCGAAGACTTCAATGCCTTTTACATGATTACCTATGGTGCTTGGTTTACACTTAACAACTTAGCTTTGTATGTACACTAACAATTCTTGGTAAGAATTGACTGATGGGATTGCATTCACAGATTTATATCAAGTAATACCATAGTGCATCTTTAATCATGCTACTTTGGCATTTTACCTATGTATAATGAAACTGATGCAAAGTATAACTTAGTATAGTGTTGTTCTATACTTGTTCTTCTTAGGTGGGGGTGGTGATGTTACCAGATCCATTGGATAAGGTATCACCAATTGCATTGCTTGGTCCAGCATCATCAGTGTTTGTAACTTTCCTTAACATTTTGTTTCTCATCTTCGTGATGTCTTCAATGGTATTTCCATTGGAAAAATTGCTTGTCTCTGTCACTCGGTCTCTGTAGTCCTTGCTTAGATGACCAACTTTATGATAGTGTAAGCATTCCATCCCAGGGTTAGTCCATCTCCTGGACTTTATCATCCATGTTCTCATGTAGTTTGCAGCTATGTGTCCATATCTACCACATACTGTACATTTTTTCTATGTATTGTAATCCCAAACATATGAGTTACTAACTCTTTTTGGTTGATAAGCATTATCCTATTCTTTAGGCTTCGATGCTTTCTTTTTCTTCTTCCTACCTTCAAGAGATGTGTGCTCATTCATTTTCCAAGTAGGACAATATTTTTCCATGTAGGTTTCCTTCTTTTGTTTTTTCACCTCATATTTACATTCATATGCTTTATGTCCTTTCTTGTTACATTTATATCAATTTCCTATGAATGAAGATTTGGATTTAGGAATACCTTTTATTTTTCTTTTGCAAACATTTGATGTGTGGCCTAGTTTTCCACAGTGATTGCATAACTACTTTCTTGGTCTTGGATTTGTTTAGGCATATTTTTGATCATCTTGATATGATGATTCTCCATGCTTGGTATACCCTAATCCAGTATTATTGTTGACTCTTATTAGTCCATCCAGAAAAGTATCAATTCTTTTTATACTTTCTTCATATATCTTGATCATATCATTGTGTTGTTGCTGAATCCTTCATTCTTCAGTCTTTCATTTTCTTCCCTTAGCTCACCAATAACTTCTAATTTTCCATTGATTTCTATGTTCATTCAGTTTGCCTCCTAACTCATAAGAATAATCTTATTGGTGATCTCATGATTATGTCCAGTAATTCTGTGTTTATGACTCTTTCTCTTGTATATTTTCAATGATCTTCCTCATGTCATTAATAGTTAATGTTATTTCTTTCTCAGCTTGTCCAACATTATTGATAACCTCAATCATTCTTACCATTTGTGTCTCTTGACCGATTTGCAGTGATTTCACTTGTCTAGCCAGATGTTGATTGATTTCATTTAGACTTGCAATGCTTCCTTCAGATGTGTCTAATGTATTGCAAGATGTAGATCCTGATGACTCAAATAAATCAGGTATCTCTTCTTCATGATAGTCTATTTTATTATAGCGAGATGCCATAACCTTTCTTTCATTTGGTAGGTCTCTCATCTTGATTCTTGCTGCTTTGTATTTCTCATAGAAGATCTGTATCTCTAACTTATGATTCTCAATACTCTTGTCTAGATTATACCTTTCCGTTGTATGATCTTTTCTCTTAAGTATTTATAACTTTTCCAAATAATATATCTAGCTCTGATATCAATTGTTGGAAATAATGGAATGGTGTGTATTGAGAGGGGAGGGGGGAATCAGTACCCTTAAAACTTTTATCTATTAACCTTTATCCTTTAGTAATCAATTGCTTGTATTACCAACCATATATTCTATTATATCTTTGTGTATCTTATATCAATTCATAAACTTAATTTGCATGTAAACATTGATAGAAACATTCATGAAATGTAATGACACATGACACAAGATTTGGTACCGTAGAAAACCCTTGTTAGAAGGTAAAAAATGTTGTGGGGATGAAACCCACAAAACTTTACTATCTGCAGAATGGAAGGGGTCGATTAAGGCTTACAAGTTTGATCACTTCTGACAATCTTACCCTGTTAGGAATAACATGTAGAGATTAGTTAAGGTCTAATCTATTAAGAGCTTTAGAAACATTGTTTAGTGTGCAGTCAGTTAAGAGATTTACAAAGGATTGTTAAATCCACCTTCTCAGAGGATTTCTTCTATTTGCTACACTTGTCAGAATGTAGTCAAAAATATCCATTGATCTAAGTATATGCAATCTAGAATTGCTGATTACAGATCCAATAAAGTTCACATGTATAACTATCACCTATATTGATTGATCAATACCTCTATTCTGCTCGGTAGCCTTGAATCTGGTTCTTGATAACCTATTTCATCTTTTGTTGTCCTTCTGCATAAAAATCTATCTCTAATCCATAGAACTATCTGTGGCTACAATCATAATCACATCCACATGTTTTGATTGATTACACATCTATTTATACAATGAGTTTTACCTTAAATGAGTTTCACGCATAACAATGATAACTCTATGATCAAAGGTTTACAACTTGACCTTGATCTCCTAGTTTGCATATTTCTAATCAGTTAGACTGATTATTACGTTGCTTGGCCCTCAAGAAATGGATTTAAAGAAATTAAAAAAGATAGATATACAACACAGGTGTTTTATCTGACGTGTAAGTCAGATCCACATTTCTCGAGATTATAACTATCTCTCAGTAGACAGGTTCTTGGGTTGCTTTGTATTTTTCCTATTGGGTTCCTCTGTGAACTGTCTATCGAGTTCCTCTATTATCTTCTTGTTGGGTTACTCTTTTGGTTTACACTATCGGGTTCCACTTCAACATTTTTGGATTGTACTTGTAAACTATGTCGTCAATTTACATTGTAACATGTACTGTCGGGTTACACTATAAACTTTGTTGTTAGGTTCCCTTGTGAACTTGTCTGTCGGGTTGCACTAAACCTGTCTTTTGGTGTTGGTGTTACCAATAGTTTAAATTTGTTTTCCTTTGCATAATAATGGCAAAATAAGTCATGAGTGTATGATGTCTTGTTTTAATTTAGGTCTTCATCACTGTCCATTTGACTATTTGGCACCATCATATCTCCAATTGTTTCAATGGTTTTGAGCATACTTGAAATATCTGTACTTATTTCTGGAATCTCTATAAGATATTTAGTGTGGATAGTGACATCCTTATAGTATGGGTCATATTTCACTTTGTATTGCAATGCATCTATAATGTGGCTCCTGCTAACATAACAATCATAGGACTGGCCTGTTGTATGAAGTCTCTGAACTATGAGTGTATCTAGTTCTTTTCATCTTCGTGGGAGAAGTTTTTCAATATTGTTTATGTCTTGTGTGAATCTTGTCGTGTGTTCACAATATTTATACTGGCCTCCAAAATTTTGAGTCACTTGCAATACAGGGTTAACCCTAGCTATGAGCATTTCTTCAACTTGCGTTAGTCATTTGAGTACACTGGGTTGCTCTCCTGGGTCCATGTTGTTGGAGATTGAAAAACGATGTACGCCTTTCTCGTGGAAGCATCTTTTGCATGTGGGACTTGTGTTTGTTGATTGGAAGTGCATTTTTGGGTAAGATTCTTTGCATATTATGCAGTTTCGTAAGTTGAGCAATGCATCAATCCTTTGACGAAATTATTTTAATGTCATTGTGTAATTATTTTTTGCCTTATCTCTACTTGTTTGTTTATGTGTTCTTGTAATGGATTTTGTTGAGTTTCAAATGGATGGTCCTCTAATTGTGCAACTTGTGTCGCTGTCTCTTAACTAGACTGTGCATGTAGTTGTTGCAAAGGTGTTGTAGTTTTCTCTAATCTTTTAGTTCGTCTGCGGGCAGCTATCACATCTTTATTGCGGGCGTAGTATTCTCGATTTCTTTTTCTACGTTCTTCTTACGGGAGCTCAAGAAGTGGATTTTGTGGGGCATTGTTTTTTTGTTGTTCTAATGGAGTTTGTCAAGATTCAAATCACTGTTCCTGTAATTGTGCAGTTTGTTGTTGTGTGGTTGTCTCTCTATTTCTTTGTTCTTCTATTTTTTGTAAGGGAATTTCCACTTGTTGTAATTTTTTTTTGCGTGTGCGGGGATCTATCATATCTTTATTAAGGGCATAGTATTCTCGATTTCTTTTTCTATTTTGATGTCGTTGGATTTAAGAATGTTGAGCTTGTGGGAGATGATTTCCAGTGGGAGTTTCCATATGTTGATGTTTGTAAATAGGATAATTTTTTTGTTAGATAAAGCATGTGAAGAAGGTATGCATCAACAAGAATACAAGTGTTACTTTACTTTTATACCACTGTCTATATTACCGTACCAAGTATTCTGCACTTAGATTTGCATTTCTATGTTTTCATAATGATGTAACTTATTCACTCTATATGTTGTCATTTTGTAGGTACCCTTCCTTTTTGTTCGTGATCCCCTTTTAAGAACTGTGGGGAACATTGTCATGGGTGATGACTTTCAGATCAAGTGACTCCATCATTTCCCATTTATATTTCTAAAACAGTGAATTTAATATCACTAATTCCATTTTTATGCATATGGAACAAATTGAATGATGCCTTCAAAACAATATAAAAATCCCTACTAGGAAACTGAATTTCATCTTACATAGACAACAAATGGGTAACACATGACTTGGCACATTTAGAGAAGGTGCCACCAAAAAAATCTCTGCCAAGCACATACCTCCGTGAATTTAGTGAAGGTCGTGCCATTACATTTGACATGGGAACCCGACTATGTCAGGGAAGTACTTGTCTATGCACCTAAGACAGTTCATGTAGTCCCAAATCAAGAACACATTTCTGTATACCAGTGTCTCCAAGAAATCCCCCCGCCCCGCCAAAAGATCTCACCAAGGTGAGAGCACCACTTTCAGTCACATTTAAACAGGCACAACAAAGCATCTAAAATTATTGCCCTAGGTCTTCAACAATGTAGTTTTGCAACCTTTTAGATACAGATTGTTAGTCTTGGACTTATTAGTATTAACCTAGTTGTTAGATGTCAGTTCTACATTTGAGGAGCACCATAAATATTCTGTCCCTGGTGAGGTTCTGAGGAAGGAGTCAGACTGAATCATGCCTCTTTGTAGGGATTACTGAGTGTCGCCCAAGCTGACTCTTTTCTTAATTTTGATATTTATGCAAAAATAATCGAAGACATCAATATAACACAACATTATTCTTTTAATTTAATACATTTCCTTTTGTTGGAGAACATATTTTCCATGCTAACATATCAAAAGCTAATGCAAATTGAGGGCGCACTTTTCTACAACAGAATAACCTCTCCTTTTCTTTTTTGATTCTTCTTTTATTGATGAATAACCTCTCTTCTTCTTTCTTTAGTTTTTTTTCCTGATGAATAAACCTCTACTTTTTTTTTTCTTTTTTGATTAATAAATCTCTCCTTTTCTATTTCCTTTTTATCATGAATAAACATCTCCTTTTTCCAGTATAACATAACGAATATTTAGATTTCTTAGTCAAAAAAGTGTTGTTGTGGTTATATTTCTTAATTACAAGGCTGACAGCAACCACAGGGGGATCTGAAGATGACCTTCAAAATGATCTTTTGATGTAAGATCAGTAATCAAACGCCATCTTTGAATAACAAATTCAGTTATTTATCAGTAATCAATGAATTTATGAGAAAACATATTAATTGTGGCTCAGTCTTGTCTCAAAAATCTTTCCTTTTCAAGAAGAGCTCATCCTACTAAAGTTTAAACATAAGTTCAGATCACCCCATTGCTATACAATAGTTCCTAATTACATAGCCATTCAAGCCTTATATATTATATCCAGGAATAGAACATGTTTCTCCCCAGAACAAGTTCAAGAGCTTTAAACAACTTTATTTTTAAGTAATAAAAGAATAGTTTCCAACTTGTACTATACAGCAATTTAGTGCTCCTACAAAACTGTCAGATATTACCAACAGGTCGTATTAATCTTTAGCAGGGAAGGGTTTTACAAATAAGAACTTACAGAATAGAGAACTCAAAGTCGCAATGGAATATTTGTGGATACGTAGAGATGCAGCTAACGAAATTTTGACAGCCTATATGAAATATTTGCTTTGTTTTGTTTGCCGGAAAATTCTAGTAGTTATGGATGTAATCATAGACAATTGCAATACTATATGAGCATCCTGTATGGGTCCAATTGAGGCCAAGGAAGATGCATGGGATGCAATTGAAAAATTGTACAATGTGAACTATCCTTGCACTAGGAAAGGACAAACTTTGTCTATCAAATCTCGTTCTAAAAGTGTGCATTTGTAGTGGCACTTTTAATATTAGGGAGAAAACAAGGATATCTCTGCAATAAGTTAATAGATTTGTTGTTTCTTCATCTTTTCTAAACTGCGATGGGCATAAGAGATGATTTATTATAGAGCTTAAGCGAATTATAGTCATTGGACATGCTATATTAAGTAATATAAGTAGTAATTTCACTCTATTATTTGTTTAATGATATATTTTCTTTAACTGGAGGCTGGTCTCAAGCGTTAAATATTTGCACATATCATGGAGTTAGGAGATTTTGTAATTTTTCATTACTTTTCTTAAAGCTTAAACGACTATATATTAATAATTTAGGGTTTCTGTCATGAACACTAAACGAAGAAGGAAACGAAATTGCCACGCAATTTCAATCTAGGTTTTCTTGGGGTTTGATTGCATATAAACTTGCTGACTATAAAGGTTGAGACTATAATGGAATGTCATAAGTCAATCCAATCAACTCTACAATTTGTACATTAGAGGAAAATTATAAGAGTTTTTGAACCTTGCGATTTGTATAGGGATTTGATAATTAAAGTGCATTTCAACCAATGGGTTCGATCGTAGACAATGTAGCTCTGTTTGGAAATATCATTTTTAAGTGGACATGGTGGAATATAAATAGGTACGTGTCTGTAAGGTTTTTATTTATGACCTTACGTGTGTGCTACAGAAATAGTTTGAGGAGACTCTAACTTTGAAAATATGGTTTGAGAGTAAAATAGTAGTGCTTTGTGTTTCAAATAAACCACATTAGAACTTACCTTTCTAGCCTATTATTAGCCTTATCAGTTCCTACATCAATATTAATAGGTATGCTTTGAAAGATTGGGAACCTAATAGTACAAAATATAGAGAAATCCAATGGCACTCATGAGAATAATTCAAATAAGTGTAAGTTTTATTCGTAGCATCCAAGCGTGTCCATTCATATTAAGTAATTCTCTTTGCTTGAGAAGAAAAATATAAAGAGAAGCTCATTGCATTTTAGTAATTCTACTAGTAGAGTGGGTTGTAGTGTGTGTATTTACATAGCAATTTTGGCCTCATGCCAAAGTGTTTGTATTGGCAGCAATCTCATATATTTTGCCAAGTAGCATATCACTTTCAGCAATAAAGTCTACTTGTTGGACCCCTGTAATGGTTGGCTTTACTCAAGATACATTATTGTACATCTGTTTCTTGCATGATAAGCTGAAAATGTATTCCCTATTGAGTACATCTCCTACAATCTGTTGGCTATCTTTTTCTACATCATGGGAAAATTGTAAGGAGTACAAATCTTGTGCAGACATTCTCATAAGTTGTGTTTCCCCCTCATCAAAGGCAATGGCCAACATTATGTCTATATGATCCTGCAACTTTATTTGCAATATGTAGCTGCAATTACAGTTGGTTGGATTTTCAATGCACTTTGAACAAAACCATTTGCCTTGTTTATCTTGAATTAAGGCCTTTTTGTATTCTCGTCCACCTGATTGAGTGGGGTAGGATGGATAGTAAATGTTGTTTATTTTGATGAATAAGGGTGTTTCTCTTAACATGCATTGGAAGGCTTCAGTTGCAGTTGATGTTTTTTTGTGAATATCTAAGATGGTTATTTGTGGTGTGGTTGTAGCTATCACATTGATCTTTGTTGTAGTTTCTTGCAAGTTAGATCCACTTTCTTTGAACCAACTTTTCAAATCTGACATCTCTTGTAGTTTTGGGTCTATTCCTAGATTAGTAGTATTTGATGTGTTGAGCACCTTTCCATTGTATTCAGAAATATGACAAGTTTTAGCTGTAAGAACAAGTTTTTCTTTCTTTTGGTACTTTTGTTCTATTTGACCACCTACCTTACTTGCTATTGGCCCCCAAAGAGTGATATCTATACACTTCTTAGACATATCTAACAATGTTATAGCACATCGTGGAACTTTAGTGCCATTTTGCCTCCTTATTGTTGAGGTTGAGCTAACTGATGTGACAATTCCAATTGCATCAATCTTTGTGTTGTTGGTCTTTGCTTCTATTTCATTCATAGGTGTGAAAGCAAAGTGGTACTTTGGAATTGACAAGTCATCTTCACAATGGGTGACTTTTGAGTCGATAGACATAGAAAATTCCCACCCACTATTCAATTTGTTATAATTTTTATTAGCAGTATTTATAGCTCTACCTGAAAGTCCGCCTGAAAGTGTATATATTTGTAGTGAATATTTGCTGCATCATTGAAATAAGTCACTCTTGTTTGAGTTCCTTCTGTATCTATGATGTCGAAGCTGAATAGCTGGCCTATTCCTTTATGATTTGTGTACTCTTGTATTTCTGTCTTCATTGTGACACAAAATTTTATGGTCCACTTAGACTGGTATGGATTCAGATCCTTAATAGGTGTAATTGTGGCAGGTGCTTCTATCGTGGTTAGTGGAGATTGTATGCCAAATAGTAGCCTTTGACATGCTGGTTTTTGTGGCGGTATAGTATTGGTAAAGTGAGAATTCATGTGCAAAGGCTCACCCATGTCTTCTTTTTGATGATTAGGCTAGTCTAGTTCAATAGGCAGTGACTTGCCAAATATATTTTGATTTGTAGATATGATCTGAAGATCACCAATGACAATCCACCTATATAGTTCTGAGAAGTGTACTCATTAGTATGAAATAGTGTAAATACTTACAAATTGATGTAACAAGGTTTTATTAATGGGGTCAAAATTAGAGTCATACTAACCGGCATGCACTTATCTTCGGGCTATTGTATTTTGTCAATCAAATTATCGCTCCAGAAACAATATATTTTGCCATTACAAAATGGTTGTACCTCGTTGGTAATGATGTTGTCTGGCTATGCACTCCATCTAAAAGATATAATTTGTATCGTTTGTTGAAGTCATCCCTACCTCCAAGTTTGGAGATAGCTACAATTTGTACAATTGGCTCTTGAAGAAATTGTTTGCTATGGATTAAGCTTATTGCATTTGTCGTGAGTTGTGCATTCATGTTGTGCAATATGGTGTGTAATGAGTGGTTTTTTCTGCAAAACTGTTTTGAGTGTAATTTTTTTTAATTGTTAGGGAATTTGTCATTCTAGTTTTGGATGAAGCCTTAAAAAGAATAATTTGCCAAAAAAGTCTCATCAGGTTCACATTTATACAAGGCAACATGCTAACGATGGAAATAGTTTGAAGCCTTAAAAATAATAAATTTGCCAAAAACAGCCTCATCAATCCAAACATTTTGCCTTCAAATTATAAAACTCCATTTTTTAATAAGAATTCATGAAAATAATATAATTCATCAAAGGTTCATACATTATAAACTACTTTATTTTCACAATGCTTCTTTTTTCCTTGGTAAATGAATTCGCACATATGTAGTTTCCTACAAGATTCCTCTATATTATGATTCAATTTTCTAGGTCTGGTTTCAGAAAGAACTTCAAAATGCAGCTTTAATTTCATTCAAGTTTCTCTAGTTGTAATATTCCTCGTAAGACAACTCCTTTAGGAGGTTGGAGAGTGCCTCTAATTGCATTAAGACTCGTGTCTATGATGCATCCAATTATGTCTTCACAGGTTGTGCACAACATATCTGACAACATTATAATATCTATTCTACCAGGGCCTATCCAATTAACGGATGTCGACATCGTCGTAGGCATTGGGGTTGTTTGATCTGAATTTTTAGTTGAGATGTCTATTATGCTTGGCGATGGTTGGTTGGCTGGCTAGTTGTCTGCCATTATCTGGAAAGCAACTATACAAAATAAGTTCAAAGAAATCCCAGAAAGAGTTTAAAATCAGCAAAAGACCTAACTCAAGCAAGGACTATAGAGTATTATTCTGGAGGAGATGCTTCTGAAAGGCTCTTTGAAGATAAATAATGCAAGTGCTAAATTATTATGCTTGGCTATGTTCAGTCTTTGGTTCAAGTACCACATGCAAAATTAAGGACAATTACAAATCTTTTGTTCTCTCTTAGAGTTTGAAGCAGTTTCCATCTTCATCCTGCTAATTTTCTTTAGGTTGGAAACATTATACCTATGATTGCGAGCTTCCTTGTTAAGATCAATGAAGTTACTTGTCTTTGCCACCTCAGGAATCACAATGCATCAATTTCATCAATAAAAAAAAAACACAGTATGTTGTCTTCTATTTTACCTTCTATTATATTTTACCCAAAATGAACTTTAATTTAAATTTGCGGAGGTTCTTTCACTGCCTTGCCCTGTGAAATATCTAGAAGGGTTCTAAGCCAAATGGGTTTATTTCATAAAACAAATGTTAATGGAAACAAAGAGATAACTCCCAATAAATTATCACTTTCTCAGTAGAGGAGCAACTTGAGTTCAAGGTTGTCCTCTTTGTCCCTAAGAGGCCACCTTTTGATCTCTTTGTCATAGAGAAGAAACTTAATAATATCAAGTTGTATGTTAGAAGAGTATTTATCATGGAAAATGAGCTACCTTGGTAAGAACAATGAAGTTACTTATCTTTTCTGCCTATGGAATCACAACACATCAATTTCATCGATAAAAAAAATATTGTATGTTGTCTTCTATTTTACCTTCTACTATATTTTACCCAAAATGAACTTCAATTTAAATTTGGGGAGGTTGTTTCACTGCCTTGCACTGTGGAACCTCTAGAAGCGTTCTAAGCCATATAGGTTTACTTCATAAAATAAATATTAATGGAAACTATGAGATATATCCCAATAAATTATCAATTTCTTTGTTGAGGGAAAACTTGAGTTCAAGGTTGTCTTATTTGTCCCTAAGAGGGCACCTTTTGATCTCTTTGTCACAAAGAAGAAACTTAATAATATCAAGTTTTATGTCAGAAGAGTATTTATCATGGACAATTGTGAATATTTTATCCCTGAATATCTAAGCTTTGTTAAAGGGGTTATTGATTTTAAAGATTTGTCATTGAATATTTCTCGAGAGACACTGCAACAAAACAAGATATTGAAAGTTATTAGGAAGAATCTTGTTAAGAAGTGTATAGAGATGTTCTTTGAGATTGTAGAAGACAAAGAGGATCATATCAAGTTTTATAAGTCATTTTCGAAGAACATTAAACTTGGTATCCATGAAGATAGCTAGATTAACCGATCAAAGCTTGGTTTCCCATAAGTTATATATATATATATATACATATATATATATATATATATATATATATATAACTTTTTTATTACGGACAGAATATAAAATATAATAAAATAACTGAAACAAAATAGGGGTATTTGCCTTGAAATTATTCAGGACCTTAGAAATTACATTAACTGTTATAACATGCAATGCAAACTAAACTTAAAGAAAAGGAAAGGAAAGGAAATGTCCAAGGTGCATTTTTCCCAGCTACTACTAGGTTGCATTTCCAAGCACTACGACTGTACAATATTGATTGGGTATACCAGGTGCAATTTCCTTGCTGGATTGACATAGAGATATCCCTCTAGCCTTCTCAATTAAGGTGAAATTACAAATGAGAATGGACATTAAATCTATAATGAGATATTGAAATCAAGGGAAAAAAACAAAAAGATAATGATAACATCCAGAAATTGTTCGCTTTCAAGCTGAAAGAGGATAAAAGGTTCATCTTATGGCACCCAAGCATTGCAGCAAGGGAGACAGAGTGTAAGTCCAGGGTGATACAATTCCTTAGTGCTGGCCCCTAAGACAGATTTACCAAATTGAAAATTAAGAAACATGAATTTCACAAAGGGACAAAAATAAAAATGGATAGATAAATCAATTATTAGCCGATTAGGCTATTCCCCTTGGACAATCCTTGGCCTGGTAATTGTCACTTCGAACAAGTTCACCTATTCAGATGCCGCATTTTGTTTCCCGCCGTTTGGCTTGATTTTTTGTCCGGCAACACTGCCACACAGGTGCTTATCGTTCGTTGCCTGATCACGAGTTTGCAGGCAGCGTGGTGTTTCTTGAACAGCTGTTGGGTAACCCGACATACTATCAATATCATCGACTGAAATTCAAATCGAATGGTATAACAGATGTTGACCTCTTTGTCGAAAGAGTTCTCTTTACAAAATTTTCATCCCCAATTGAAATTCATTCCATTTGCTTTGAAATCCAGAACTTTTGGTTGAATTTAGTGTTGAATCAACATGTCTTTAAGACAAAGTGGAAGTGGAAGGATTGAAGCAAGAAAGAAGATAGGACACAATATGTCTGTGGACAAGGAGGAAGCGCGAGAAGAACATTGTTGAGATACGCAAGAACAGGAGAGAGGAGTGTTTGGTTAAAAAGCGCAGGGAAGGAATTCAAGGCCCTATACAGAGCAGAGTAAGCTAATTCATGGCCTTTTTACATTTATAGAATTCTGTTCTGGTATGCTTGTTAATTAGGATCACTTGCCCTTGCTTATTTTGAACTATTACTTGGGTGTATCTGTTGTTGTAGTTGAAATTTAGGACTACTTCATGTTTCTTTATTCGACACTACTGAAGTCGACTCTGGCATTTCAATGAATTATTGTGAGGCCCCAGTGTATAGGTCTTTTGATACTTTGAGGGGATTTAATCTTTATCCATTAGGAATGAATCCCTAAAGATGAGCCGGCCAGTAAACCCATATACGGAATCAGGGTATGAAATTTTTTAATTCTGTTTGATTGATTGGCATCAACTATGGAATTGAGGGTATGAAGATTTTAAGTTCTGTTCGATTTATATGAAATTATGAATAAATTTTCTTCTGTTTAGTGTTAAGGATATGATACTTTTGATGGGATAAATTAAATGCTGAGGGATGGACCAGCCAGTAAAGCCATAAAGAAAAAATGGAATTAAGGGTATGAACTTAGAAGATTATAAATTCTGTTTGATTAATCAGCATCAATTATGGATAAAGCTCTTACAGCTTTTCTCTGGTCGGATTCTTAAACTGAACAGGATGACTAGGTTTAGAATTGTTGTTATCTTGTTACCTTGGAGCTCCAATTCCTGGTGAAAATATGAACAATAGGTTGTTTTAGGTGTTTTGACCATTTAATATTTTGTTTGGTGGATTTGTTTTTATAATAGTACTTTTATCATTTATGCTTTCCAATCAGTGATCGTAGAGCTGATTTTTTTGTACAAGGTTTCATTCATTCCATTACCTCGGAGACTATCTTTCTAATGTTTATTTGTAAACTGTTCCGTTATTTCCGCATTAAATCCAATAAAGTTAATGTTTCAACCAGAGTTTGTAAACCCTTCCAAAGATATTTTCCTATTTTTTCCTAGATTGCAATTGAAATTCTATTTGCTTCAATTGGGTTTTTCAGGTTATTAAAAATGATCCTAAAGGCACAAAAATGCTGTTGGATGGATTTCCCTTGCTGCTTTTTCTTTTTCCAATCTTCTTTATGACTGTGTGTAGTCACTGAATTGATGTCTTTCACTGAAATATAATTCCTTGCTACTATACGTTGTATTGGTCCCCAATTCTATCATTTTTTTCAACAGTTGGACACATTATCATTCTGGGCAACTGCAATCATGTCCCAAGATGTAGCAGCACAGCTGGACGCTGCCATCCAATTCCGAAATTCTTTGTGTACAAAGGCAGATCCACCGATAGATGAAATTATCAAGACGGGAGTTGTTCCTTATTTAGTTGATTTTCTGAGAAGGACGGATATACCCCAACTTCAGGTATATATATAGGTAAGAATTGTGTACATTTTTACAACTCATTGTAAGTTTGGTAAATTTAGTACTGTATTTAGTGTACTAATTATGGATACTACAGTAATATAGTCATAGGAAGATACTTATCATAATTAAATTGTTATTCAACATTTCCCCTAAAATTTAAGTCATTTCCAGTAAACCCTTTATGTTAGGTTTCTTTTGCTTTTGGGCTCTTGTCTAATATAACATTTTCATGCCAATTCCTGTCTAGAGTTAGAGGGTGTCAATCTTAATGTTCTTGTTCCTATTTTAACACTGATTGCATTATTTTCTATTTGCAGTGTGAGGCGGCTTGGGTTTTAACAAATATTGTATCCGGGACAACAGAACAGACAGGTGTTGTAGTTGAGAGTGGCACAGTTCCTCTGTTTATTGAGCTTCTTTGCAATCCCAACGATGAACTGTGGGAGCAAGTAATGGACTATGTTTTTCTAGGTCATAGTTTTCTACTTTGTGTTTTGAATGTTTTTGATAGATAAAGCAGCAAGAGGGTGCTGGCCCGTGGAACAAAGGACTAGTAGCACATTAATAGCACATTTATGGAACTAGTCAAAGCAAATAGAACATTTTAACAGCATAATCACCAAATCTAACTCTGCCCCTATCAAAAACATAAACCACAGTACTAATCAACAGGATTAAACCAGAGTACTTAAAACGAATAGTAGCATGTAAAGTATCAGTTATAAGCCACGCAGGGCTACAAAAAAAAATATAAAAACTAACATTAACCCGAACCGCAACACAGGGGATCCGAGGGCCAAGCCCAGCCAAAATTAACCAATACATGGACCCCAGAGATTAGTTCTTCCCACCCAACTGTTTAGACAGCAGGGTCCTAGCCCACTCCTCTTGCAGAAACAGGAACAAATCTTTGTTGTCCTCATCCGCTTCTAGCCTGCCGCCCGCCAGCTTTTCCTGCACATGACAGAGAGTCGTAGCCGAAGCATACATGACCTTCAGGGCAAATTTGTTGGTCCTCATGCAGTGGTTCATCAGATCCTGCATATTCTTCTTAATCTCCGCAATATCCTTGTCCAAATTTGAGAACCTCCTTTTGAGGGTGCCTTTAAATTTGTTTTTATCCTCAAGAGCCGCGGTATGGGGCTTATGCTGGGGATCCTGAGGACTCAGGAGCAGGGTAGGGTTATTGAGGGTTTCCATGGTTTGCTGGAGGTTGGGCAGAGGAGTGTTACC
Organism: Thuja plicata; assembly: GCA_018584345.1. Taxonomy (NCBI): domain Eukaryota; kingdom Viridiplantae; phylum Streptophyta; class Pinopsida; order Cupressales; family Cupressaceae; genus Thuja; species Thuja plicata. The sequence goes on from MU228264.1 coordinate 493,226, forward strand.
AGTCCTAGGGGGACTCATATAGCCATCCGAGGAACCTTTCTTGGACTTAGTGGAGTGGGAGTCTTTTTCAGACAGGGAAAGCTCTTTAGAGACCATTTCCATCAACCTAGTTTTACACTGTTCCTTGGCAATTCTATTTGACCTCCGGCGACCCAAGCCACTTAAGTCCACCTCCAGATTACCCTGGATCTCCATCATTCTTCGTCTTTTGGGCCTATAATCAGTCTCAAGAGTGCTGTCAGCCTCCTCCTTATCTTTGTTCTCCACAGACTCAGAGACATAAGACTCCTCCTGACCCTCCTTCCTACTGAGAGGGTTTTTAACACTTTTTTTGCGGGTTGTACCCTTTTTATCAGCCAGCTCAGGCTCCTGGGTGACACGGATGGACTGGGAGGAGGAATGGGTGGGATTTTCAATTTTGGCCGGGGACTCCTCCTAGGTCATCATCTGGATAATCAGGGGGGGTTGGGGTGCCGGGCAGATAGCTTTGTGAAAATGTTATATGTAGAGAAGGAGGCCCTGATGGAGGATAGGTATTGACTTATCAGGGTTGCCTTTAATACCCAGGATATTACTCTCTATGGAGTGTAGAAGATAGAAAGGTATGGAAATCAAATCCTTGTTTCTAATATGATTCAGGAATGGTAAGTGGTAGTGGTAAAACACAATGAACTTACCTTCTAGCGTAAAATACTTCATCATAATGAGGCAAATTTTCAGCTAGAAGTCCGGTAGCACCTCCTTGTTGAATCCCCCTTGTTTTCTCTCCGGCTGCTCACCGTCCTTGAAATACTGTTTGAGGCTGGTAGGGTCGTAGGTCCGAATGGTCTTTTTGTATTTCCTCCCTACCATAGGGAGCCCAGTCGCCTTAGCTATGACCTCTTCATTCAGCTCAAAGTCGATGCCCCCAACCAAGACACTCCTGTTGTTCCAGGAGGAGACAAATTGTTTGAAGATTTGCTCGTCACGCCCACCTTTCATTCTCTCCATGAAACACCATATGTCAGTTTCTTTGCAGTAATGGGTCACTAACGCATTAGCAGTGAAAGCCTCATCAATTTTATCAGGCTCAATGCGGAGAGTGTTGCCTCCCATTTCAAGGGTCTGCTCCTCCTGCGCTAGAATATCCTTGAAATCTAAGAGCCGAGCATTTTTGCAGGCCATAAAAAACCACTTGTTTTTGCAAAGCCTTTCCAAAAAAAGCTTATACTTAAAATGCTGGTCTTGAAAATTTTGGAAAACGGGCTCCGTACAGCCAGATCTAATGGATCTCCAGGTGCCATTAATAGCAATAATACCAGGGACAGCCAAAAAAACCCTCTGATTCAGACAGCTCTTACTCCACACATTCGAAAGGTAATGATGATTCTTTATGGGAATTTGAGTTCTCTTTTCCATAATCATGAAAATCACCCGAGCACGCCAGCACGTGATCCAGTAAGGATTCGTAATGAATATGACAACCTGGCACATTTAAACAGTAATATTCATTTATCCCCCGATGAGTTGCTGAGTCACCGGAGGTAAGTCACTAACCACCCTCCAACTATTGAGTTTGATTTGCTTTAGACCTATTGCTACCATTGAGTCAGAAACCGAATTCCCCTCTCTATACGTGTGACCCATAGTCGTGCGCTGGAAGCTGTTGAGAAGCTCGTTGATCTCCATAATGATAGGTCTAGCATACCATCCTTCACTAGCACCACTAGTGACGGCCTCGACAACCACTTTAGAATCCCCCTCGATTTCCAGCTGTCTGATGTTCATTTGTTTCGTGAATTTAATCGCTAGAGAAGGGTCGTTCCTTACGCCTGGGTGACAGTGCAGTTATTGATAGGCCCAACATAAGCCAGCAGGAAAGTGCCATTATGATCTCTTAGCACACTACCCCCTCCATGACCAAGATTATTTACCGCCCCATCAAAGTTTAATTTTGTCCATCATCTGGGAGGGGTGGCCCATCTGGTAACTTTTCTAGCTATCCTTTTCGCATCATCAAACCTGGAGAACCCATCTAGGAGGTTCCAGCTGTCAGCAATTCTTACTTCCCAGAAAGCAGGAGGACAGGGGGGAAGCTTCCATTTAGCCATCCTAGCATTCTCACATAGGAGCTTAGTTCCAATATGGAGACAGGTCTCAGGCTGGTTACTATTCTCTCTGAAAATCCTATTGTTCCTTTCCTTCCAAATGGTCCAGCATATGTGAGGGGGAAGCATACGCCAGAGGAGTTGGAGTAGGGGGTGATTGGAAGGAGATCTCTAGTTGTTAAATTGATGCACTTCTCCGCCTAGGGCCCACAAGATACCCAATTTGCCGATAATCTCTTGCCAAATGCTGGTGGCATAGTCACAATGAAAAGGTGGTTTACCATTTCTTCCTCCTTACATAGGACACATCTGTTTGCCATGGAGAAGCCTCTCTTTATAAGATTATCTTGGGTTAGGACCTTACCATGCATTAGAGTCCACCAGAAAAAAATTATTTTTGGCGTGAGCTGAGGGATCCACACCTTCTTCCACTCCCCTGGGTTACTCTCCTCCTTCAAAAGCATATTGTAAGCAGATTTAACAAAGAAAGTACCAGCCTGGGTGGGGGCCCAGATAATAGAGTCATCATGCCCTAAAATTCTAATATTAGTCAGGTTTTCCATGATATCCTTGGCCAAGTGTTGCAGGTCCCATTTGTCCCTTAACCGATTAGCTATATCCTTCCAGTCTCTACCATTGATGTAGCTGGAGACTCTATTACCCAGGATAGGTCTGAGATAGTCCATAAGGGGTTTGAATTTGTGGCCCAAGCTAGGTTGATTCACGATCCAGTGGTCATTCAAAAATCTGATGGATCTCCCATTTCCAATTTTCCAAAAAGCTCCTTTAGACAGAAGGATCTTACATTTACATATGTTCATCCAGAGTTTGGATCCACTGGGGAGGTCACTATTGTGGAACATCCTCCCGTAGGGATGTCCTTGGAGGTACTTGGCTTTCATTAATCTGCACCAGTCCGCCTTTCCTTCTATGAGCTTCCATGCCACTTTCGTGGTAAGGGCCTTATTCATCAGACCAATTTTTCTTAGACCCAGGCCTCCCATTCTTTTCGGCAGGCAGACTGTGTCCCAATTGACAAGATAAATCCTCTTCTTTTCTTTAGACCCCGCCCACAGAAAGGTTCTCTGAATCCTTTCAAGTTTGTCAGCCATGTTGCCTCTGATTTTAAAGAGGGATAGGAAGTAAACAGGGATCCCTTGGAGAGTGGAGGCCACCAGCTGAAGTTTGCCAGCATTGCTTAAAAACTTCCGCTTCCAACCAGCAAGTTTCCTTTGGGTTCTTTCAAGGATGGAATTTCAGAAATCTTGGGACACCTCTTTGACCGTAAGGGGGAGGCCGAGGTAGGTAGCAGGGAGCGAAGCTGCCAGACAACCCAGTATTTGAAGCACCTTATTTTGTAACTCCATGGGGGTATTGAAGAAGAACAACCGACCCTTTTGATAGTTAATACACTGTCAAGAAGCCCATGCATAACTTTCAAGGATTTGTTTCCATTGTCTGGCCTCAATCACTGAAGAATACCCAAAGAGGAAAGTGTCATCGACAAATTGTTCTAACACCACCTGAGGAAGGGTAGAAGTAGGTCTGACGCCTTTTATTCTTCCCGTAGCGGACAACATACATAGATTCTTGCTAAGCACATCAGCCACCATAATAAAGAGGTAGGGGGAGAGAAGGTCTCCCTATCTAAGCCCCTTCTCCGGAATAAAATAGCCACCAGGGGAGCCATTGACAAGAATAGAGAAGCTAACAGTTTGAGTACATTCTCGTATAATCTAGATAACCTTCTCATTAAAGCCCATTTTAGCAAGAATTTTAAGCATAAATGACCAGTTAACTTTATCATAAGCTTTAAAGGTATCCAGTTTAAAGGTCATACCTGGGACCTTGCTTCTTTCCATAGAGTGGATGATTTCATGGGTGGCAATCGCCGCATCAAGGATCTATCTACCCGGCACAAAACCTTTCTGAGTAGTGCAGATAATCTTGTCTAGAAGAGGCTTGATTCTACCAATCAGGATCTTGGTAAGGATCTTGTAGAAGGTATTGCAGAGGCTAATGGGTCTGAAATCCAACATAGATGTAGGATTGTCATGCTTAGGGACAAGCACAATGTAGGTTTGATTATGCTATCTGAGAAGGCACCCAGTCCTAAAGAAGTCTCTGGTAGCACGGGTAACATCATTCCCCACAATATCCCAATATTCCTGAAAAAATACCAGAGGAAATCTGTCCGATATGGGGGCTTTGTAAGCTCCCATAGCGAAGACCACCTTCTTGACCTCCTTTTTAGAGACCCGCTTCGTAAGCATGTCATTATCACTAAGAGTAATAGCACTTTGGATGTGGTCTAGGAGCTAGTTTTGGATGTTGTTCGGACATATATGACCCTCCTTAGAGTACAGCCCCTTAAAGTAGTTAACTGCAACCTGATTAATTTTATCCTTCTCATTGACTTCGTTCCCTCCTTCATCCATAATAGAAGAGATGGTATTTCTTCTCTTATGGATGCTAGCAGACCTATGGAAGAAGGTCGTGTTCCTATCCCCTTCAGCAAGCCACTTGATTCTGGATCTCTGCTTCCAGTAGATTTCTTATTTTTTCAGGGTTTCCTGCCACTTGTGTCTAGTCAACTCCTCCTCCACCTGAATTTGGGGTGGGTAGCTTCCAGATGCCATTTGGGCCTAGAGGAAATCTAAGGTTTCAGAGAGATCCTTTTTCTCTTTACGGAAGTCTCCGAAATTATGTTTTCTCCAACCTTTAACCTCCCTTCTGATAATTTCAAACTTTTGGGCTATTCTGAACATGGCAGTACCCCTAATATTAGTCTTCCACTAGAATTTCACTTGATCTCTAAAGGATGGGTGAGAGCACCACATAATTTCAAATCTGAACACTAATAGATTTGACCCTAAATTGCGACCAAAATTTTCGACCAACTACCAAAATTTTTTTACTTGGTCGCATTATAAAAGATAACTTTTCTTTTTTTTGTTTTTATGCCCGTGTTGGTCAAAATTTCGACCAACACGTGCATAAAAGTAAAAAAAAAGAAAAGTTATCTTCATTTTACCACCGGCTGCGAATTTTTCAAGGTTAAGTTGCAGAGCGCGCGAAACCAG
>MU228264.1:498495-510803 GCA_018584345.1 Thuja plicata
ACACTAAATTTTCAAAGTATAAATCTATTGCCTCGCTCCAGAATTTTAAAATTTTTTAATGCATAATGTACTGATGCTTGAATACGATTCAGTGCTTATCATTCAATGAAACAATTAGTGTTACTTTTGATTATGGATACTTTAGTGCATAAAAATTTAAAATTTGTGATAGTATTTTAAAATTTAAAGTTTTCTAAAATAGAATTTAAAAAAAAAAAAAAAAAAAATTTAAAAAAATTAACATTGGTCGAAATTTTGACCAATACCAGGGTTAATTTCGACCAATACAATGGTCGAAATTTCGACCATTGGTTCGGTGGAAAGCATGGCATTCTCGTCATTTTTTAGTGAATTGGTCGAAATTTGTGACCACTCGTTGGTGGAAGTATTGGTCGAAATTTCGACCAATGCACTAAAAAATGACGGCAATTTTAAGCTTGGGCTATAGTCGAAATTCTGACCTTTGTTTTGGTCGAAATTTCGACCAATTATAAATACGTCGAAACTTCGACAAAAAAAGACCGACGAACGTTTTGGTCGTAAATTTTGACCAATTACTGTCAAAATTTCGACCAATTGCCGTAAAAAATTGAGGTCAAATTTACTAGTGGAAGGGCATCGGGCTGACTTTAGGGGCGTCAAGCCAGTAGAGAAGGAGGGGGTTATGATCCAAAGTAGTTCTAGGGAGGGAAGACAAGGAAGAGTTCAGGCAAAGGTTCCATGAAGAGGTGGCCAGGACCCGATCCAACCTCACTTGGATGAGGTGGGTACCCTTCCTATTGTTGGACCAAGTGAAGGGGTTCCCCTTCGGAGTGATGTCAAGAAGACCTGTGGAAGAGATAAAATCAGCCAGCTCCCCCATGCTATCCGAGTAATCCATTAGACCACCACACTTTTCTGAGGGATAAAGGGGGGTGTTAAAATCACCTGCCAGCAGAAAGTTCGTAGAACAGTCCCGATCCAGCCGATGGCCAAGATCAACCCACAGGGAAGCTCTACCATACCGGGTGTTAGGAGCATAAATATTGAAGGTGGTCTATTCAGTTCCATTCTTCTTGAAGGTGACAGCAACGAAGTTAGGGGAAGAAGTAGCCAGCTGACAAGTTATTCTATTGGGCTTCCAAAGCGTAGCAATACCACCAGACACACCCGCAGCTTCAGAGTAAAGGAAAGCAGCCCCCGGCCAAAGATTGGGCACCAGGGTAGCAAAATTACTAGCAGACATCTTAACCTCTTGTAAGAGTAGAACATCCAACTTGAGATCAAAGATGTAATGTTTGACAACATTTTGTTTAAGGGATCTGTTCAAACCCCTCACATTCCAAGAAAGGCAATTCATTTCTTACTTTTGAAACTAGATTCCAGGGTTTACTGCTTACCTGCTACAGCATCCCTTGTGGTCCCTCTCTATCTCCTTGCCCATTCTTAAGGCCTTCCCCTGGGTGTTTCCATTCCCACATCAACCTTTTTAGGCTTGGCTTTCTTTTTTTGTGTTTTCCATTCCCCATCCTCATCCTCTGAACCATCTAGGGAGCTGGAGGAGTTCTTCTTCACAAACTTTGGTGGGGTTTAGCATCCGGCTTTGGGGATTGTAACTCAAGAGAAATCACAATGGCAGGTTGTTCCTCCTCAGTAGGGTTAGTCATCCTCCCCTCAGGGGGGGTGGGTTAGGGGGGTCTTTACCAGCTCTGCCAAAGGCTGGAGAAAAGGTTCCTCCGTAGACAGATCAGGAGAAGGACCAGAGCACCCCATATTTAACTCCTGCGGGGGGGGNCCGGGGGGGGGGGGGGGGCGATCTCACCTTCCTCAAGTGCCAGATCATTAGAATCCATTTTGTTAGCCACCAAGGGTGGCCTAGATTCCAAATTTTCCTCTTCACCTATGGAGGGTGGATCCTCAGCTATTCCTTTATCCTTGTTCCCTTTTTTTGTTCCCGACTTGGAGGAATTGCAAGTATCACTAGAGTGGCCTCTGCTATCATAGTTTTGGTAGAATAGGGTAGCATTCTCATACACCAACGCTTGGGTCCATCTACCCAGTTTAGATTTCAAAATGACAAAGTTGGGTAGGATTTTATTCAGAGTGACATTCACACAGAATCTAGCAAACACCAACCTAGATTTAGAATGGGTCACCTGGTCCGCTATTATGAATGAGCCGAAGGAGTCACCTATCCATCGAAAGACTTGCTCATCCCAATACTCGAGTGGGAGGCCAGGGAGACGGACCCAAACTGGAGCCGTTCTTGTTAGATCTGTCACCGGATTGAATCCAGGTTTCCATTTTGCAAGGGCGAGGAAGTGCTTTCCATAAACCCATGAACCCAACAACACATAGGACAGGTCCTCTAGATTGGTAAACTTAAACATAAAAATTCCTCCTGGCATAGCAGAAACCAGGACAGAACCCTTGATCTTCCACTGGTTAGACACCCATTTTCTAACTATTTCTATGGTAGGTCAAAAGTTAAAGAATCGACCAACTAGGGCCAGCTGAAAGTCTGCCATCGTACGATTCACCATTGAGTCCGGGAGTGATAGTTCATCGCCTTCCTCAGTCTGAACGAAATCCACTAGACGAGCCTCCAAAGATTGGTGAGATTCTCCAACAAGGGCCCCTTTGCAGTTAGGTTTAAGGGGGGACAACGGGGTATCAGCAGAAGAGGACACTTTTTGAGATTCTCCCGTTGACTCAATCACTAGGGCTGTGACAGAGGAAATCTGGGGTCCATCAAGGCCAGTAGGTGGGTTAGCTTCTCCCCCAGGGGAGGCAGGCATGGTAGCCTGCAGTTTTAAATTTGAGCTTGGGTGGGAAGTTGCAGAGCACGAGATTTTTTTGTGTGTTTTGAATGTTATTCTCTCTAAGTTTATAATTTTATTTCTGTATTGCTATGCATTACAAGTTGCCTGGGGTTTAGGCAATATTGCTGGAGATTGTCCCAAATATAGGGAAATTGTACTCAGTAATGGAGGTATGCAAAATTTTCTCACCCTGTTCAATGAGAAAGCCAAAATTGAAACGCTGAGGTATGCAACTTGGACCCTGCAAAATTTTTGCCGTGGCAATCCTTGTCCTCCATTTGAGCAGGTAAACTATAAACATTGTAGATGGTGAATTTTGTGTTTAATGCATAGTGTTTTTTGGGCAAGCTTTAAGAATGTTAGCCTGGCCTAAATCCAGGGGAGGCACCACTTGGAATTTCAACACTAGATGTCACTTTGGGCATTTGAATATGGATCTCCATCTTGAGAATGTTATGGCCTTACCATTAGAACACAACCCCATTGACTCTGTATCATCTCTACTTCTAGTGGGTATCAAACACAAGCTACAGAAAGAAATAACTAGATACTGATTTGTACCAAGATTGTCTTAGTTAAGGCAAATGATTACTTTCAGTTCTATGAACAAATGAGAACAGTGTAATTGCTGCAAAAACCCTTTCATAGCAAACTGCCTTTCATATTTTAGTCACTTTGGAAAATGGAAGATATAAAAATTTGAATACTGAGGATCATAGATGAACTCATTATGGTTTTTGAAGATTTTGGTGTCCCTCTCTCACACTCTTACAAGCATTTAAACAAATTTTAGATTGGCTATATGAGGTACGGTTCTAAAGGCTTTTGGCTATATGAGGTATGGGTCTGAAGGCCTCCTGTTATTTGGTTGTAGGTAAAGGCTGCCCTTCCAATTCTGAAGGCTTCTTCACATCGCTGATGAAGATATACTGGTAAACGCTTGCTGGGCTCTTTCGTATATATCTGATGGAAAGATTAATGAAATTCAGGCTGTTATTGAAATTGGTGTTTGTGTAAAGCTTGTTGAGATTTTAAGGTTAGTTCACTAGTTAATAGGAGATTTCTTAAGAATTTCATAGTAGTAGTAATAGTAACTCAAGTAAATACAGTTTTTAAAAACAATTAAGGTACTCCTTTGCCCATTATATCATGGTTGGGATTAAATTGTTAATCATATTGATTGCTACTTTCATTAAAAGATGGTAGTCATAGTACTGTAACAATATTAATTATTTTTACCCAGAATGCAGCTAACTTACTTTTATTAGCAGAGCCATGATTACTCTCAGTTAAACCTAAAGTGTTGATATTTCCTATCAGTATCATTGAAGGAAATAGAACTCACATATGAACATATTTTTAAACCAGAAAATTGTTATTCTTGTAACAATAAATGCAAATGCATATTATCTTACATGAATATAGTTTCTCTCTGGTAGCATTCTTCATTAGCTCTCATATCTTCCTTGAGGACAATAGGCAATTTGGGTACTGACAATGATGTACAAACTCAGGTAATCTAGACTTTCTGATTTCTTCTTTACTATACATGAATGTTTATGTTCAACTTGATTAGAATATCAATGCTATACATGTAAGGTGCAGGTTCATACCACTGGCGGAGGGTAGTAAATAAACTGTCGTGTATAAAACAATTGAATGAAATATGAGGAATATACATAATTTGGAGACTCATTTCTGCGTCACTGCAATGCAATTGGTGAGATTATTCCTTGTCAAGTCACTTCTTCCCCTGTTCCGCTGGAGCTTTGTGTTTGCCCAAATTTTTACACTTTGGAGTAAGTGCGCATGAAAATAGCATTCTTTAAATTGTGTTTTTTAATTAAATAAGTGTTTTCAGGAGTATTCTAGCACAGTAGGGAGAATGCTAGAAAAGGTTGTCAAAATGGCCTTACAATTGCCAGTTGCATTGGCTTGAAATTTTTTAAAGACTTAAAAAATTACAAGAATATCTACATTCATTCTTTCAGTTAATTTTACTTCGATGATTAAAAGGTTAATCAAAGTGGCTTAAAAAAATTTGAAAATGCTACGATATCAATAGGATTCCTTGATGGAATCATACAGGCCATTGTGAGTGGTGAATGGTTCACGTAAGCTAGCCTGTTTTGTATGAATTTGACATAATTCAAATATAATCTGCTCGTAGCTAGCCTTTTTCATATGAATTTGACTTAATTCAAATATAATCTGCTCGTGATGAGTTGTCTGCTACCTTGTTAGGCTTTTTGTATGGCAGGAAATTTTTCCATTGATTATTTATTACCTTGCATGTTCCACAATCTCTGAGTTGGTGTTTAACCCTATTCATTCAAAATCTTTGAACATAGACCTATTCGAAAATTGGATTTTTGACATTATTTTACTGATGAAATTAAAGTTCTTGTTCATTTAATTTTGGTCCCTTCATTATCTTCTCATTTTCTATGAGAACGACCATAACCCTCAGATTAATATATGAACCATAGCCTAGATACAAATTAAGATAATCTATGAAGCATAGCCTAGATACAAATTAAGAATTGGGAACCCGTGTCACTTTAATGTTTTTGTCTTTATAAAGTACAGCTTTACATTGTAAAGCCTTTTGAGAAATTGTCTTCAACCCACAATTATCCAGATTTAAAACCAACCGAAAATAATATTATTTACTATTTTGAATACAGGAAGGCTAATTTGAGAAAGAAATAGAGGATTGCAAGAATATCTTTAAAACTTTAAACAAAATTGTTGATTATTTAAGGTTAAGTTGAAACCACAGAAAGAGAAATAGTCAAAAAAATTATATGCTTTCTCTATTCTTTTGACCAGATTTACAACTTCTGGCCAAATTTCTCTCTGTTCATGTGCTTTGATAAATGTCCATACCCTGTTTCTTTGATAAATGTCCATACCTTGTTTCTGGGCTCAAAATCATCTCCTCGCGATATTACCTTAGTAGATGCTTATCTATTGTATCAACTTTGTCAATCATCTATAATCTTTATTGTCTGTATCATAGGTTCAAATTTCTCTGATGACTCTGATAAAAAAATTAATATATTTTATTCTCAGTTTTTTTTTTTTAAAAAACTAAAAGAGGGGTAAAAAATTTATTGAATACCAAAGAGTACAGAACAACAGAGGAAACAAGGAGCACTAAAGAGCTTTATCCTAGTCAACAAGTTGAACCAACTTATAAGATAAATCAGGGGGAAGCATCCTATGATCAACAATATTCCAATCCAGCGCATGCTCAAAAGCCCATTTAGCCAAGCAATCAGCCACACTGTTCCACTCCCGAGGGATATGCATAAAAGACACAGATTCCAGAGAATTGCATAATTGGATGATCTATTGAATAACCTGAGCCAAATGCCAATCCACATCCACAAGGTTCCGTCTATTCAATAAACTCACTACCACCTGTGAGTCTGTCTCATAGGTAATTCTTCTCCAGCCACGTTGACAACACTGTTCCACTGCAACAAAGATAGCAAGGGCTTCCATGAGGTTATTTGTATGGTAACCCTTGTAGATAGAGAACAGAAACTGAACATCACCAGAGCTATCACGCCCAACTCCCCCAATGCCAACCGGTCCAGGATTTCCCTGAGAAGAACCATCAGTGTTGATTTTAAGAACTCTAGACTGGGGAGGAGTCCAATGCCCCTCATGATTAACATGCTGAGAGTGCTACCTGGCTCTATCCCAGCGCGTCTGTTGGGCAGAGAGGGGGCGTCTCCCTGAAGAGGAAAGGAAAGGAAAGGCGTGAGTAAATACCAGCATCTCCCGGGTCCAAACCTCCACAAAAGTCACATTTTTCCAGGAGTGTTTCATGAATAGAATGAGCAATTTTCCCCCATAGGTGCCTGATCCCCAGCTGCACATCATGAAAGATCCTCCTATTTCTCTCAAGCCAAACATGCCATAAAATAAAGGAAGGGCCAATAGTCCAAGCAACCTGAAGAAAAGAGGTCTTGAAAGGGGGAAGGCCCAGACGGTCCCAGAACTCAGACAAGGAAGAAACATGCTAGCACAAGCATCCCCACACACCCCACCAGAAGTGCCAAATCTGCTTGACGAAGGAGCACTGGAAAAAAAGGTGGGAGATAGTCTCTTCACTATTATGGCATTAGACACAAATGGAGGGCCTCTGGAAGCCTCTCTTGCAAAGATTCTCCCAAGTAAGACAGCGGTTGTAAACCAAAATCCAAAGGAAAAAGTTACACTTAGGCTAAGAAAAGCTATTCCAAGCTTTCCTCCACCAAGAAACCTCCACCTCGCCAAATAGTTGCTTAGTCAGCGCAAGGTACCCTAAAGAAACAAAATACTTGCCAGAAGAAGCACCTCCCCAAGCCAAAACATCAGGTTCCTATAGAGAGCAGCACTCCCTAGAAGCCAAGATCTAGGAAAGCTCCAACTGATCCCCCAGAGAACCACCCAGCGGCCAATCAGAAGAATTCTTCCATCTGTAACCAATAGCAAGGCCCAAGTTATGAGCCTCCTTATAATGAGCCACCTTATTCCATCCAGCAGAAAGGAAAAGATCACAAAGAGGCTGTAAGTGTGGATGAGAGGACAAGAGAGGAGGATGCCCATTCTAGGAATCACTCCAAAATAGAGCCTCAGTGCCTCTGTTACAGATCCAAAAAAGACTTCTCTTTACCAGGTGAGCACCAATCTTGAGGGTATTCCACACCACAGAGCCTCTTCCCTCAAGAGGAAACCTGGAAACATCTGAAGGTTCAACACCAGGTAAATACTTGTGTGACAAGATACGGGCCCAAAGCTGAGAGTGACTGGAGCACCAATAGCAATAGAGCTTGGTAGCAAGAGCTTGACTGCACAAGATAGTTGAACAAAGGCTGAGGCCTCCTTCCTTTTTTGGCCTGCAGAAAGTATCCCAATTGATGAGGCTCCATTTAGAATTTGGCAAATTGCCACTCCAAAGAAATTGGTGAGAAAGAGCATCAAATTCCTTTAGAAAATATGTCGGGACAGCCTAAACCATGCTTCTGTATATAGGAAGGGCCTGAATCATAGATTGCAGGAGAGTCACCCTGCCAGCAGTAGAGAGCCACCTATGAGTCCAATGATTGAATTTTCATCAAAGCTTGTCGAGCAAGCTCTACCAGAAAAGCCTGGGCTATCTTCCCACCACAATAGGGACACCTAGGTAAGTCAGAGGGAGAGTTTCAATCTAAAATCTCAAGATATTAGCAATCCTCCGTTGAATAGGCTCAGGAGTGTTGAAGAAAAAAATAGATGACTTTTGGTCGTTGATTTTCTGACCTGAGGCAGCCAAATAAGTATCCAAAGTGAGCCGAAAGGCTTCAGATTCTCGAATCTGAGCTCTCCCAGCAAGGGCTGTGTCATCAACAAACTAGAGGTGGGAAAGAGTGGGCAGACCATTTCCCCATTGCCAGCCCTAAATTAGATTTTGGGATACATGAGAATTGATAAGTCTGCCAAGTCCCTCAGTCATAATAATAAACAAATAAGGAGAAAGAGGATCTCCCTGGCGAAGACCCCTAGAGGCTCCAAATAACTCAGACGGTTCACCATTAAGAAGGACCGAGAAGGAGGGAGTAGTAACACAACTCCAAACCCAGCTAACCCATTCCTGACTGAAGCCAAAAGCTAGAAGAACTTTCCGCAAGAAGCCCTAATTGACTCTGTCATAAGCCTTAGCCATATCGAGCTTGATGAACATGGCATGCTCTCTAGAAGTACACATAGAGTGAATGGCTTCAGAAGCAATAACCACCCCATCCAAAATTTGTTTTCCAGCCATAAAACCCCCTTGTTCCTCAGAGATAACCATGGGAAGCCAAACTTTGAGTCTCTCCGCTAGGAGCTTAGTAATGATTTTATAGACCACATTATATAGAGTAATGGGCCGAAAGAAGTCCAGCTGATTAGCCTCTTCCTTCTTCGGAATAAGGACTAGGAAAGTAGCATTCAAAGCCCGGAGCATATCTTTGTTGGAATAGGACTCCTGAACCACATCCAAAAGGTCTTGATTGATAATATCCCAAAATTCCTGGAAGAATTCAACAGGGAAGCCATCAAGCCTCGGAGCTTTTCCCTTATGCAAGCTGAAGACCACCTCCTCCAAGTCAGACATACAAATCGGCGGCATAAGAGAGTCATTCATCTCCCTGGTCACAACATAGGGAATACAGGACAAGATCGTATTCTCCTCAATCTCCGCTGGAGGCAAGTCATCTGAAAAGAGAGCAAAGTAAAACTGAATAGCTTCCCTGGACACAGCTTGAGAGGAGGTCAGATGCATGCCATCAGAAGTAACAAGAGAAGAAATATAACTCCTGTTACATCGAGCCTGCACAAATTTATGGAAAAATGTGGTGTTCTTGTCCCCTTCTTGAAGCCAGTCAACTTGAGCCTTATGTTTCCAATAAATTTCTTCTCTAAGACGCCACTCTGCTAAATCACTAGAAGCTTGGGATTCCGCTATGCCAAGAGCTTCAGAAAAACCCAAATCCTGAATCTGCCTAGTAATAACATCTAGATGATCCTGAGCCCTCTTCTTCATGATGTGGAGATTACCAAAACAATTCATGTTCCAATTCTTCAACTTCCTTTTGACATACTGTAATTTTTTAGAGAAGGAGAACATAGCAGTGCCATAGGCAGGGCCACCCTGTCTCCACCAGTGAGCCATTAAATCATAGAGAGAAGAGTCTCGAAGTCACATCAGCTAGAACTTAAAGGGAGGCTTCTTGGGGACGGAAACATAACTAGCTGTGAGCTTAATAGGCCAGTGGTCAAAGCCTCTCCAATCAAGAATTTCAAAAGAGAGAGAAAGAGAGCCACAATTCCAAAAGCAGGAAACCAGGAACCTGTCCAAGCATTTTGTGATGGCATCATCTCCAAACCTTCTATTGTTCCATGTAAAGAGCCCATTAAGAGGTTTGACATCAGAGAGATGTAAGAGATCCATATTTTCCCAAAGAAGCTCAGAAGAAGGACCCAAGCGAGCCAACCCACCCCGCTTCTCCTCCAGACTAATGACAGAGTTGAAATCCCAAGCTACAATCCAAGGCAAGAATGGGTGACAGCTTCTGACATGCCTAATATGTTCCCAGAGCTTAATCTTTCCAGGGAGATCAATAGGGGCATACACATTAGTAACAAGAATCTTCTCTCTAATTTCCAGAGAAGAGGCCACCATTGAGAGAGCCGACTGACAAGAGATCCAGTAGAGAGGCGTAACTTTCCTAGGATCCCAACAAATGGCAAGACCACCAAAGCTCCCCAAAGCACCAACACACTGACATTGCCCCAGAAACCAAATATTAGGAGTAAATCTAAACATAGAATGCACTGAAAGCTTGGTCTCCTGGATACAAAGGATATCTGGAGAATGATCAGCCACCAACTCATGAATAGATTTTTGTCTGGGGATGTTATTCAACCCCCTCACATTCCATGAGAGAATAATCATTGAGTAGTGTGGGGGAAATATTCATCCATGGTCTTTACAGCCCTAGATTCTACCAATAAATCTCCTGTAAGTTTAATTTTTTCCTGATCTTGCTTTTGCGCAACCCTTGAGGGAGTAGAAAAAGAGACTTTCTTAAACGGTCTTTGCATCAGGCCCAAAGCCAGAGAAGATCCCTTTCCTTTACCAGAGGCAAACACATCCTTGACCAAATCTGCCAGAAGAATATTCTTTTCCTGTGGAGCAGGAGAAACCACAAGGGCACCATACTCAAGGCCAATAGGGGTCTCCGGCTTCTGCTGAACTACAACATCCTGGTTGCCATTAAGAATAGAACTCCTCCCATCTGAGCTAGTAACCCCACACTGAGCATCTGTACGAATGCCTTCTTCTATGACCATGTTGTCTAGCACCTCAAATCGATTGAACACTGAGTCCACTTGCCGATCTAGATGAGGTCGCTTCTGACCCCTTCCCTTAGCACGATTGCGAGTAGGGATAAAACATCCTTATTAGGGCTGGTAGTGTTAGTTGGCTCTTGCCCCTGACTTGAAGTATTCATCTGAGCTTTCCCTTTACCAGTACTATCAGTCTGAACTTTCCCTTTTCCAGTACTAATAGTTTGACCATTCCCCTTACCATCATTAGCCATCCTTGGGCCTGAGAACCCGCCTGGAGTACCATTGCCTTTAGAGGCTTGAGGGCATTAGCGCTGTAAATGACCATATTCATGACAAATACGGCATCGGAAGGGAAGGGATTCATAGTCTAGCTGCTGAATACAAGAAGAAGAGCCTAGACAAATTTCCAAAGAATCTAGCAAAGGATTATTTAAATCAATTTCAACACAAATACAGGCATAAGAAATAACCTTTTTATCCAGTGATTGATGTGCTATAGCAATCGGATTCCCAAGAAAAGCATCAATCTGTCAAAGGATATCCTCACGCAAGAACTCCAAAGGAATCCATGGCAGGCGGACCCAAACAGGAACCCTCGAAGGGAGATCCTCAACAGAGTTGAACCCCGTATGCCAGGGTTTGATGAAAAGTCCCACATGGTCATAAAAATATGGGCCTCCCTCAAATACCCAGTCCCAATCTGACATGCAAGAGAAAGCCACCAAAAAGTAGCTATTACCAGCCAGCATAATATCCATATCACCTTCAACCTGCCGCAAACGAAAAATCAAGGCTTCTAGAGCTGACAGGGAAATCTGAATACCAAGAAACTTGCATATCAATGCATGTTTGGTCAAATAGTCCACATCTTCCATTACTGCCTCTGGAGGGATAACCAGCATAGGCCGATCCAGGCTATGCGGAAGGCACCCATTAACTTTATTCAACTTCGAAGTCTCTCCAACATAAAATGTCTCCTTCGCCTGTGAGCTCACCCCGGGAGAAGATCCACCACCAGCTGAGGCTCCAGCAAGAATGAGACTCTTGGAAACCCCATTCGTGACCATCAGAGCCCACTAGAAAAACTCCCTTGCTAGATGGGCTTGATTTTATTCTACTTTTGCAGATCTTTCTGCTCTCACCAAACCCTATGTAAACACCAAGCAAATCTGCAAGAGAAAAAACCAAAACAGACCCCGAAACACCACCTCGACTATAGGGGAAATGCTGCACAACGCTTTGCAGCCACCAAACACCCACCCGCACACCACAGAAACCAAGCCCACCCCTTCATACACGCGGGTAAATGTAGTAGCTAGCTGTAAACACCCTAAAATGGACAGGCTTGCGACTTTACATTAAAAACACTAATTTTCATCTATTAATTAATGGTTTCGTAATCATTAATTAATCATCTATTTTCTTCTAAATTCATTTCTCAAATCATCTAATCCAATCCCCAAAATTAATTAAATAATTAACTTTATTTAATTAATTAAGCTTTAATTAAATAATTATCATTATTTAATTAATTAAACTCAATTTCCTATAGTTTAAATCAAATATTTAAACTTACTAATTAAATTCTTCCAATTAAATTAATTTAATTTCATCAAATAAAGAAATTCTTAATTAAAA
>MU228265.1:0-13206 GCA_018584345.1 Thuja plicata
CCCCCCCCCCCCCCCCCCTCTCAGTTATCCTTTGGGACTATTCTAATAGTTAACTATGAGTCTTATTTTCCTTAAGGAGGGGTGGCGATCATCGCCACAAAATTACCATTTGGGGCCCTTCGGGTGTTGTGAAGGGTATGAGCCCGCTTGGGCTTCTTGGGAAATTGGCCTTCGACCAAAATTTCTGCTAGTGATAGTGGGGTCATGATAGTTTCCAAAGATTTTATTTTCTTGTACTCCACTAACACTACGGCGGGTCAACTAGCCTGCTTATTATCATCCCTGAACTTGAAGTGCCCCCAGGGTTTAATTTAGGCTCTCCCCTGGACATGTTGTCCTCCTTATTGATGGGGTCTTCAACTGTATTTCCTTTATCTCCCACCATATCACCTCCCGGGATATCATTCATAGGTGGGATGGGTGGCGGAGGAGGCTGAGGCAACTCATTCAAATATACTTATTAAAATATGGCCACAACTTTGTTGTCTATAGCATCAGGTGGTATCAGGAAACTCTGATCACCAATTGGGCTCAGTGGAGTTGCATGAGAGGTTACGATTGTTCCCAGAGGTCCAATTTCCTCATCAATTGGAATTTCCTCCATGGCTAGGTTATTTACTTTCTCTTGCATTAGTTCTTTTTCTCCTTTGGCCTCTTTAGGCTGGGATACATCTTCTTCTCAGGCCGCCAAATCTTTGGGCCCTATTAACTCATGTATGGGAACCCCAATTTCTAGTTCCATTGTCTCTTTTATGGTACTATCAACCATACCATGTAGCTCTCTGAGATCACCCATTGGGAAGAAATCATCGACATTAATATGTGATATCTCTAGGGGACTCTCTCGGTGATCCTCTTTTTAGAGGAGGAGGAAGAAAGTACCTCGACATCAAGTATATTCTCTGACTTGGGGTCTAGGATTTTTATTCTTGGAGGCCTCTCTTACTTCTACTTCTTTCTTCTCTTGAGTGGCACCCCAAAATTTGTAGCTTCTGTAGTTCCAGTGATCTCTGATTCACATGCTGCACTTAATAAAATGGCCAGGGAGGGAGAATATCCCGGTGGAGAATAGGAGCCTACCAGGGTAGCTCCATGACAAAAAGTCACTCCAGCGTTTGCTACTTCCATTAATTTTTGGGAGTGAACCAATTTATCACCCAACTGCTACATTAGGGGGGCCAAAATAGGGTCCAGGACCTGAGCTAATGTGCCAAACATTTTCTTGCCTTGGGTTTTGGATTGCCCTGCTACCCAGGAGCCTGAGGCTCCCAAAACTTGATAATTTGTCTGGACACTCTTCGCGAAAACCCTCTCAAAATATGAGTGGTTGTGCTCAATTAATGTTCTCAAGATGGCCTCGATACTCAAAATATCAAGTGTATCCAAATCTACTAGAGGGAGGTCCATCTTATCTATACCTATATCTTTATACTTGGGGTCCTCTTGGGACCTAGTGTCTAAAAAAATCCATAGCAATTTCTGGAGCTTAAGTTATTCCATCATCCCTTTTGTTATTCTAGTCTAGCGCCACTTCCAGACATCATAGTCATCTTGGTAGTTGGCCCAAAAAAATTCTAAGTGTCGAGCATGGTGGTTTACCCCCTTGGGCATCAACCTTGCTAGTCGCTCGAGCAGATCATAATATTTATGACTGAAAGAATATTTGGCTAAGTTTAGGCTACTTAGATCATTTTATGCTTCCCAGACCATAGCAAGGGAGCATGAGTATTCCCCACAAATGAGAGAGAATGAGGGAGAGGTGACCCTCTTTAGGGAAGTCAAGGCACACGCCTCCAAAATCTTCTTGCAAAACTCTAATAAAACACTTTTTTCCCCACAATGCTTGGGTAATAGGAAGGGTTCCCCAGAGAAGCCAAACACCCAAATATAAGTATGCTCAGAAAACTAGTATGAAGTAATGTCCCCATGTACCAACCATGTTATGGCCTATATGGATAATCTAAATCCCCGATCACCACTAATCGTCTTGATCCCGTGAAAGATGAGGGTGCCATTGACTCTGCAAAAATATGGGAAACTCTGGTCGCACTAAACTTGGAGGAAGTGGTCCCATGGAGCAACCTCACCAACTCATTCCCTAACAAACACCAACTGTAATTAAACCCCGAGTTCCCTGGCAGTGTTGGGCAAGTTTCCAGAGGACGTAAGAAGTCATGTAAATTTTTTTCTCTGCTTTGACCTTCCTCATCTGGATGTCTACATGTCTAACAATGATGTCAGTCCAGTCAAAGCATGCCTTGTTGGTGGTCATTCCATACAAAAAGTAATACATCTAGGGAGCTAATTCCCAGGCATGGGGTTCCCCCAAAATCCTTCATAAGAAGATAATCCTCACCTGGATGGGCTCCTTTAAGTCAAAGTGAGGGATTTTTGTCTGCATTTTCTTGTAGTCCCAACGTGGAATTTTTAGCCATTCATATTTGAGGTGGCAGTGGGCCAGATTAGCTGCGTCCTCGAATAGTTGGAGGGTGGTGGCCTTGGTGAGAGAAGTAGCACATGCAAAGCATGGGATAAGCCATCCTGTGGCATTTACATCATGGTCCAATGTGATGATGGGCACCAGATATCCAAGGGGGGTGGGAGAAACCAATACAACAACCATATTGCATGGGCGGTAACCCCTAGCGAAGAGAAAAATTAGCTCCTGCGCTTGCACTGAGCATGGAAAACTAGTTGCTTGAATGATTTTGGATGTCGCTAAGTTAACTGAGATGGAGTCATTAGACTATCAAATTTGATGGATTTTTTGAATGAGGCCCTATAATTCAGCCCATGTACTTCCACCTATGTCGGTGATCTCTTTGAGCGCAAACTCAATTCAGGATCCCTGAATCATCCTGCCATTATTATATTTCTGGGTTAGTGAGAGCTTCTCCAATGCTCACTCTATCTTATTCTTCTTGCAGGTGCCTTCAATGACACTCAGGATTTTAGGGATCCCGGGAGGTGAAGAATCTAAAGCCATTTCTTTCTTTCTTTGACCTACATGTGCGAACTGGACAACTGTCAGTATATAAACATTAAAAGATTCTAGACTCTGAAGGCTTTGAGAGTGATCTTTATTTTCACCTAAAACAAAGAAATGTTAAGGCATCTTAAATGGGATCATATGTCCAAGATTTAAATGTAATTTGAACACATGAAACATTTATTGCTTACCAAAGATCCAAAATGATGACCTAGAAGGGATCCCATGAGGTGGAAAAGCCCAGACTTACCGACATGCTCAACATTAACTTGAAAAGACAAAAATCATCATTGATAAGATAGGTAGACTTACTATCATACTTCAACATACACATTCCCACTTAGCTAACTAATAACATTTAACAGACAACTATTCTGGCACGAGTGGTATGAATGCCACTTGGGACAAATTTTAAATGCTTGTTTGTGGGAACTAATTCTGTGATTAAGACAAAAATGATGGAGGAGAGAGAAAAATCTTGCCAGTGAGCTGGCCTTTGCAAATGGCATACCCATCACCTTGACATCCAAGGGTACACCCATCAGGATGGTGAACCTTCTGATTGGGCGGACATGGTCTTTAGACCTCATAAAGGATTTGGGCGACAGAGGGTCATTAGGAATTTCTTCGTAAGAACCCAACTAGACAAGGCTCTCAGAGATGCCACATCTCTTAAGTGTAGGAAAAACAAAGTGCTATTGACTCTACCAATATATATAGTGGCCTACAAAGACTACCCGCAATGCACGAAGCACTGAAACGCTCGTGGGGCCAAACTCACAAAACTCATAGATGAGACCAAGCATCTACAGAGAGCTAAAAAAATTTACAAAATATTTACAAACTATATACAAACTCAAAAATTATAGCATATTCACAAACTCAAATTTACATAATATTTATAGACTTCCAAGTGGGAAGCCAACCATTATTCACAGAAAATCTACAACCCAAAAAGAGGTGGACGTCTTTCCTTATGATTTGAATGACTATGAAAGGAAAAGAGATGTACCAGGCTCAAGGATAGCATTTTTTTAAATGACAGATGAAACCTAAATGATGAAGGAAAACAATCACCTAGAAAACATGAAAACACACTAGACAGAAATGAAAAAAAAAAAGACAAAAAACAAAATGAGACACAAAATCAAACGAAACCCAACAAAACAAGGGAAACAAAAAACACGTAGAGAGAGTAGAGGAAAAAAAATAAAACAAAAAAAAAGAAACCCAAGAGCCTACCTGCAACTTGAAATTCCAAAAGGGGATACTACAAATAGATTCACTCTACCACCTAAACACTCCATGACCAGAATCCGTGAACACACCTCTGCACCTTCTATCTCAAATGTCTTAGCTCAGAAAACAAATTGCTTCGCTCTCAAGAAAAGTTTCCATACGATAACTAGTTTGTGGTAAGTGTAAAAGTGACAAGGTAAAAGGCCTTAAATAATGCCTAGAAGATCGCATTAGTTACCAAAAGTAATTTCAATAAACACACCGGCGATCGGGGTTCAAACTCTAAAATACCTAGCGATCATTCATCTTCGAGAAAAGAGAAACGATCGCCAAATGCCTAAGATCTAAAACCACCTGCTTGGGAATGACACTTCGGGAACCAGGTCCCAAAGTAAACAAAGGACACCAAAGAAAGACAAAGACTGAACAGGACCAAAAGGCCTAGAGAAACAAAAAACCAAACAAAAAGCGAAAAAGAAAGGGAAAGAAAAAAAACAAAGGGGGACCTGACATTTTGCACACAAAATGTAGGGATGGGTATGCAAGACATAACATAATCCATGTCATCATTTATTATAGAGAGTGTGATAGATAAAGGAGTTAGATAATGAGGAACACATGTATCAACCCACTCACTTGACTCACACTGATCCCAATCACACTGAAGACACCTCGGCCAAAAACAAGGCAACTCTCGTGTCCAAATGGTCCATGTACTAGCATCTAAGCTTCAAAATGAATGCATTTTTAAAGAATCTTTCACGGTTTGAAAATCCAACCTATCTCCAATTGTGTCCAACTCAACCAACCAAAATAATTTGCGCACCACTGAATCAAGAGCCCCCATGTGACAATGTTGAAGTACACCAATCAACAATAGTACGATCATCAAGGATTTATGCACCTAAAATCATCAATTGCTCCTTAACTAGAGCTATCTTTACACATGCACTTGCTCCATCATGCTCCCCTTTTCCATGACCATCGTCAAAAAAACTCCAGATATGAGGTACACCTCTCTCTACATGCATTCTACATAACCAATAAAACCTAAATGAGATATCTATCCATAGAAATATCATTTTCCCGCACCCACTCAAAATAATTCTCAAATCAATTTTGGACATACTTGTGAGAGTGAGATCTATCATCACTCATATAAAAATGGTATTCTCTGATTATCTTCCGGTCATCTTCTATACTATTAGGGGAATGTTTATATGTTATGTGCACAAAAATAGCAACCTGAATAGAATTGTAATATTGAGCTTGCAACTCATTTTGGGGATGCAATGTATAGTTCTCTATAAATTCAACAATCGATATAATAGTGCCAATTGGGAAAGTGTCCTTACAAATCCTGAATTGTTGATCCAACCACTGAGACCTGTGATTATTCCTTGCATACTTGCACACAAGATTTTTCCTGAAATCTGAAATAAAATCATCTACGTTGCATTCTTTTGTAACCAAATCACATCTAGAGCCTTCACCTCCACTTTTAAATGTATATTTAACCATTTTATATACCTTTTTTTGGACAATTGTCTTTCCAAAATCATGTTTGCAACCGTTATGAAAACATGAAACAAATTGCACTAGTCCACCACACTCTGAGCACTTGTCATTTAAGCAATCTTGTCTATAAAAGAAACATCCATCATCTCTAGGACATAAAAAATGATCTAGCAAGTCTCTTGATGATTTTGGAAGAGCACTTGCACCACACTCCTCCAAAATTTCACTAGTATGCATAGTAAAATGAAGGGATTGTAACAATTCATGATGCATTGAAAACTCCACATGACATTTCCAACAACAAGTATTTCAAATCTTAAGAGGCACACAAAAAAGGCTTGAATGATTCAAAATCACTTTGTGATATTTGCAATGTTGGATGTGTCTCACAAAATTTCTTGAACAACATTCTTTGAATCACCTCCAAATAATGTTTTGGATGCGGGGTGCGGTCTCAAATGCCAATTCTCAAATTCAAGACATCCTTCACATTTGGTGACACTCTTGAGTTAGATTTCCAAAATAGTTGAATTTGATCCTTCATACCATCGGTAAGCTTCTTATCACAACATGGAAGTCTCCCACCATAATCCCATGTATCATTTTGAAGAGGATCATCAAGTGTTTCTCTTCTTGCAAGTGCTCTATCCAAAGTTTTATGATTTAGGTTCAAAACAACACAAATTTGTCTCATCAAATGAGCCTTTCTCAAATGATGACTTACTAAGGAGGTTGTAATAACCCTCCTAGCGACTCTCTTGTCTTTTTCCTTGGTAGTCTTCCTGATGGAATTGAGAGCACTAAAAATATTTCTCACAATAATAGCATTCCTCTCCTTTTTCTTGTTCACACTAATCTTCAATTTGAATAGAATAGGTCTCATCTTTTGCATCTTTAACAACTACACAAACAATTGACAATTCTCAACCAATGTCTTGTAGCTAAAAAATTGATCAAAAATTTTTGAAACCCACAACCGAATGGTTCTTTCTTATCTCTTACCATCAAAATTTCTCATTATGTTCTCATCAATTTCAAGTAACCAAGTTGTTGATCTTGAAGGTCTCAAATTTGAAGTTTGTCTTTCTTCCTCACAAGGGACTTCATTTCTCATATAATTTGGAGATGTTTAAAGTTTATTTGGTTCTTATGCACCATTATCATTGTCAATTCCTTCATATTCGATTAGTGGACTATCATTGTCAATGTATAGACTTCCATTGTCCATATCTACATGTTCATTTCAAAACCTACATTTTCATCTTCAATCCCTACATTCTCATTTTCAATATTATTATCATAAATAATTTCAAATTCATGTTGTTTTTCACTTGAAATTGTATTTAAGGGTTGGCCTATGCCCACATATTCATTAATATTTAACATACCTTGTCTCTTGTTCTGATGGGCAACCTATCCATTTCTCTATACACTTCAATCTCTTCATTTGTGAGCTTCCTCTTACATTTATGCTTTCGATGACTACTACTCCCCATGGTGAGACCAAAAAGGTGATGCAAAAACCTTTGATAATATATAAATTCCAACAAAAAGGGTGAAAAATTAATGTTTTGTCTTTCACAACAGATTTCCCATGATATTCTCTGCCAAAAACGTGCTTCTTGGACTGAGGGACCTAAAGAATCAATTTTTGTTTTTGGATACCAGTAAAGCATATCGGATATCGGATATCTCCCACCCAAATTTGGCTTCAACCTTTTCATTTTCATCCTATTTTGAATGTTTATTTTACTTTTTCATTACTATTATAAAATTTACTTTTATAATATTAATATTATATTTTCATACTATTAATATTATATTTTCAAAATATTAATATTATATTTTAACAATATTAATATTAATATTATATTTTAACAATATTAATACCTCTCTCTCTCTCTCTCTCTCTCTCTCTCTCTCTGGTACAGGGCACCTAAGTCTTCTATTTCATTTTCTTTCTTTTTTTTCAATTGTAATAAGGGATGAGTCTTGGAACCATCCTATAACGTGTGTGTTTGGTCCATCTTGTGTGGACAAGGATCTTCTGGTGTGTTTATAAACTAGAGGATTCCTTAGTTCATTGGACTGCTTCTTTAGGTATTTTTCTAAAATTTGTCTTGTATGTTGCAGATGGCTTCCTTGGGCCTTATTTGGATGTGTTTCATCATTCCTAGGTTTTTAGGGTCATTTCCCACTTGGTGAGATGCAATAATATCAATGTTGTTATAAATTGACAAAATGTTGTCAATATTGAAAATGTTGCTCAAGCAACTTTTCAAAAAGTTGCTTGAAATGTTGCAACTATAATTCCAATGGTCACAACCATATTTGAATTGTTTGGATTAGTTGAGGAGAGGTATTTATGATATAAGAAGCCTATCAAATTGAGTGATTCAAACAGGACACATTTAGAAGCAAATTTTAATAAAAAATACATAATTTTCTGAGCATTTCTTCATTTTACGGACGTGTACGGATTGAACCTTGGGATTAATTGACATTGCAGTGTTGTGGAATAATTATAATTTTTTTTTAATTTGGTTTGAGTTAATTTGGTTTTGATTTGTGCAAGTTAGAGAGGTTTTTTTTGTTGTAGGTCTGAAACCCTCAGTAATTGGGGTTTGTGATGAAGATGTGGCCCTAATTTGTATTTTCACAAGTGGAATTAAATGCCCCTTGGTGAAATACAAGTTAAGGAAATTTAGTTTAATATCCCAAAGGATCAGAGGTGCGGGAGTTCATCGAGTGCTTCTATGTTCATGCCCTAGGATAAATATCTGCCATATATTTAGCCAGTGCAGAGAAAGATTGCATGGAACAACCATTGAAGGGTGTTATGGGTCCAAGTTGGTGAAGGTTTTTGACCATTTGAAGTCTATAAAAGACCACTAAATTATTGAATCAAGTTTATGTGCCCATTCTTGAGTCATTTCATCAGACCCTAGTCTAAATTGGTCAATTAGGCTAGAGTGTCACTGTGATAGTTTGAGAGTGCTGGAGTAGGGTTGATGTATTTTGTTGTGGAGTTTGTAAGGGTCATGTTGGGGGATCCTAAAAAAGGTATTGAATAGGCTTTTTCCCATGTTCACTGCCTAATTTGAAAGAAGAAAATCTATTTAGAGACCTAGTAGGATTAAGGTCAAATTTTGAGATTTTCATGTTAAGAGTTTGGAAAGGCTAAGTAATTATGGAAAGTCAATACTTAGGATTATTTTGTAAGGTTATAACCCTAAGGAAGAGTCTGATATTGGGTTGAACCAATAGTCCATGTTGGGGCTAGTTTGGAGAGATTGTCTCTAGGAACTTGAAGACTTGGAGTAGAACAAGTTAGAAGGGAATTACCTTGTGTAGAAGGGATTCAAAAATTTATTTTGTGTAAGAGAAGTCCAAATATCCTATTGAAGGTTTGCAGAAGTTGGGAACACTATCCACCTTCAAGGAATAGGGTAGGCCTAGGTCTACACTTCTTTTTGTGCACTTTGTACCAAGTGGTATCAGAGCCACCAAGACTCTATTTGGGAAGCAAATAAGAAGAAATCATGTCTGAGGGAGATGAGGGAGATAGGGAAGTCCTTTTGAGGATAAAAAATGTGGAATTAGCCAAGATAGTAAAGGAGAAGATGGTAAAAAATAGAGCAGATAGAGAAGATAACATAACTGTGAAGAGGGAACTTGAAAAGCTAAAAGGAAAAGTATGTAGAGGAGAGAATGAAGAGTCAGGGGGTGAAGAGGAGGATGGTGAGAGACATCTTGAACAAGGCTATATGCTTGAAGACTAGAGGGCCATACTTGCAGACCTAGAAAGAGTAGGAAAGAAGGATAAAGGGGATCTACATATGTTCCATGGTAAGTTAGACCCTGATGAATGCATGGATTGGCTAGAGGCTCTTGAGAGTCATTTTGAATGTGAAGATATACCTACAAATCAAAGGGTAAAGATAGTGAAATACAGATTGATAGGACCAGCTTTGAGTTGGTGGAACTTCCTCAAAAATGAGAGGATTGAAGAAGACAAAAACCCCATCACCACATGGAAGAGGATAGTTAATAAGATCAAGAAGAAATTTTTCCTTGAGGACTATGAGGTAATGCTCCATAAAAAGATGTAAGCGCTTATACCCAAGAATTTCATAATTTAACTCTTAAGTAAAAGATGTATGAAAGTGAAAAGAAAAAACTTGGTAGGTATATAAATGGTCTTAAATATATCATACAAGATGAGCTTACATTGGTTACATTGGAGTTTGTGCATTAGTGTTTTCAGATTTCTCTAAAGATTGAAGAGAAGAAAAAGAGAAGAGGGGAGAAAAGCCATAGAGGAAGAGGCAATACCTTTAGAGGATGAGGTAGGTTCAACAATAGAGGATCCTTCCCTAGAAATTAAGGAGAGTCTAGAAATTAGATTTCATAGAATGAATCAAGAAGTAGGGGTACCTTTAGAGGTAGGAGGTCAAATAGCAGAGGTAGATTTGGAGGAAGGGGATCCAATGTATTCATTGGAAGATGTTTTTCTTGCAACCAAGTAGGCCACTAATCATTTAGGTGTCTAGAGAAGGCTGGTACAAATAGTCATGGAGAAAGGAGGGTATAATTCACCCATGAAGAGGATTCTCAAAGCACCACATCGTACCATACTACCACTTCTTCCATGCATGTTGATCAAGAGAGTGGAGAATATCTGATGTTCAATAGGTCTCTTTTGATGCCAATCAAAAAGGAGCCTCCTCAAAGAAAGTATATCTTCAAGACTACATAAAAAGTCAAGGGAAAGGTATACATGGTAATTGTAGACTCTGGCTGAACTGAGAATTTGGCTTCAATTGAAATGGTAAATAAAGTTTGTTTGAAAAGAATACCACACCCCACTCCTTATAAGTCGGTTTCTTGGTTGAGTAAAAAACAACAAAATTTGATCAATGAGCAATGTTGGGTTGGTTTTCAAATAGGGAAGTACAAAGATAAGGTGATGTGTGATATAGTAGCCATGGATTCTTTCCATCTCCTTTTAGGGAGACCTTGGAAATATGACACCAATACCCAACATGATGGTAAGACTAATGTGTTCACTTTGACCAAGGGTGGGGAGAGTTTCACAATGAAACCTTTATTAGATGAAACCAAGGATAAGGTCTTAACTAGTAGTGTCATGAAGGTAGGAGAGAAATAATTCCTAAAATTCCTTAAGGAGGATAAGGTACCATGCTTTTTTGTTGTAGTCAAGACTAAGGAGAGTATCCAAAGAAGAGATAAACCATGTCCAGAGACCCTATAGAATGTTGGTCCTAAAGAGGTAGCAGACTTGTTAGACAAGTACAAAGGTATTATTGTAGACAATAGTAATCAATCTCTGCCACCCAAGAGGGAAATTAGTCATTGTATTGACTTACTACCAAGGGCTACCTTACCTAAAAAGGCTTCCTATAAGATTACACCAGAACAAAATACAAAAGTGGCTAGACAAATACAAGGTCTATTGGAGAAAGGGTTCATAAGAAAAAGTATAAGGTCATGTTCTATACCTGCAGTACTTGCACCCAAAAAGGAGGGCACTTGGAGATTGTGTACTAACTCCAAGGCCATCAATAGGATCACCATTAGATACAGGTTCCCAATGCCAAGAATGAAGGACCTTATGGATTGCTTAGGAGGGGCTAAGTACTATTCCAAAATTGATTTAAAAAGTGGTTATCACCAATTACGGATTAGAGAGGGAGGTGAATGAAAGTCTGCATTTAAGACTAATGAGGGATTGTTTAAATAGGTAGTCATGCCTTTTGGCTTATCCAATGTCCCAAGCACCTTTATGTTCTTGATGAATGAAGTCTTGAAGCCTTTTCTTCAAAAATGTGTTGTAGTCTACTTGGATGACATACTGATTTTTAGCAGTAGTAGAGAAGAGCATTTCCATCATCTTGATTTGGTCCTTAAGAAACTCCATGAAGAAAGTTTGAAGATAAACATTGATAAGTGTTCATTCTTGCAAGAAGAACTAGTGTTTTTGAGATTTGTGATATCCAAAGGTAGTTTGAAAATGGATCCAAAAAAGGTAGAAGCTATCTTAAATTAGTCACCATCTACTTCAACATCAGAGGTAAAAAAATTTCATCGTTTATGCAGTTTTTATAAGAAATTTATCATAGATTTCACTAGTGGTTGTGCTCCTATAATTAATACAATAAAAGGTGGTAGGAAATGTGTCTTTGTGTGGACTAATGAAGAAAATAAATCTTTTGAAGTCCTAAAGAAGAAAATTGTAGAACAACCAGTCCTTGTCTTACCTGATTTTCATAAGTTTTTTGTGGTAGAATGTGATGCAAGTAATAAGGCTATAGAGGGTGTCCTTAGTCAAGATGGAAGGCCAGTTGCTTTCTTCAGTGAAAAAATGAATGAATCCAAACAAAAGTAATCCAAATATGACTTTGAAATTGATGATAATATTGATGACATGTAACTGATTGAATGTTTGATAATATTAAGTTGAAGATGATGCAAGAAATTAAATCAGTTAATGGTTTATATTTTCATTGATGTCAACTTGATATCATCTGTACAGTCATATAAATAATGCCAAAGAATTTATAGAATCAATGGAACAGAGGTTATGATTTTAGCAATGCATAAAATTCAAGTATTCACCAAGTGACAGACTACACCGGCAGAGTGTACACCATCGGTAAAGATAGAGATAAAGTCACAGTGATGCCTGACGAGCGAAAGATAGTGTTTCCTGATGAAGTAGAATCACAGGATGCCCGACGAGCTAAAAATAGTGTTTCCTGACAAGAAAGATCCAATGATGACCAAAAAACAGAGATCCTGAAGCTAACTAAGGTTGCACCGATGGAACTGGCAGTTGTCACCGACGATGAACTGCAAAACTGACCGACAGAACAGAGAGATCAGAAAATGACAAAATATCTAGCTGGCAAAGCTTAAGGATAGAATTAACTAGTTGTTTTATTTGTTTTATTTGACCACAGTTAAGTAAGTGATTAAAAGATGATTTATATAGCTGGCAAGAAGATAACTACAAGATAAATCAAGAGTTAAAGTCATAAATCAATTTGGATGGATTATTTTTCACGCCAAGATTCAAGAATCAAGAACCAAGAATTAAGGAATATCATGTCTATATAAGAGACAAGCATAATTCAATTCTGCAAGCAATCAGATACATGGGGGAGTGAATTGAAAGAAGACGCTGAAGAGAAATTGATGAAGGTTAAACTTCATGCAGTCCTAATCAATCAACCTAAGGGAGAGCTAAATAATTTGGCAGACACCGACACACAATGAAGCACAACATCACAGAGTAGAAAGAGTTAAGTAGAAAGGAATTGAATTGATACATTGATCAGAAAGGTATTGTGCATAAATAGATCTGAATATCTACAATTCAAAGTTGCATTAGAAATAGGTCATTGTGTTTCAGTTTAACCATTGAAGCATTAAGTCTC
>MU228265.1:32752-51780 GCA_018584345.1 Thuja plicata
TCATGTCTCAATTCATAGATTAAAAGAGCATTTTCTCATAACTAGATGCATATTTCTCATAGATAATGGCTTTTCTCATTTTCTTGCACTATTAAATCCTCCATGTTAGCAATGGTCAGGTTGTTGGATGTTGTTCTAAGGGTACACTTCAACATCCACATCTAATTAGGAGGCAACAGGTCGCTTCAATCGCATTTGCAGAGAAAACAATTCATGTTTGTCTTTGTGAATTCATTGATTGTGTAAGGACTATGTTGTGTTTGTGTTGAATTAAGAGGTCCACATTCATTATACAACAGGGAACACTATTGAACATATTAGGAGAATGAGAAATCAAATGTGGAGGAAAGATACAAACAATGACAATGCTGGACCGAGCACTACAGTTGGTGACACCTCATCCAATGGATTTGGTGATATCACCACCCCCACCTAAACATACAAGTAAGTATGGAACTGCACTATACAAATCTATATTTTATATCAGTTCCAATATACATTGATAATATGCCAAATTAGCATGAATGGAGATGCACTATGGTATTAATTGTTATGATTTTTTGAATCCAATCTTGTCAGTCAGTACATACCGAGAATCGTCAATATACATATAAAAGCTAAGTTGTTAGTGTAGACTGAGCATCGTTGGTAATCATGCAAAAGACAATTAAGTCTTTGTTACATACCGAGCATCGTCGATAATCATGTAAAATACAATTAAGCCTTCGCTACATACTAAGCATTGTTGGTGAACATGTGAAAAGTGCAACTGAGTTGTCACTTACCCCCGAGAAGTGTATACTCACCGAGCTGAAAAGTTTGTATGTTACCCGAGCGACTCTGTCTTCGACCACCTAGAAGTAGGTAAATAATTTATTGCACAACTTAGGGTATCATCTATAAAAGGGAAACAAAAATCTCATTCATTCACCAAGCGTTCAAGAGCGATGAAGAAGAGTGAATAATAGAGCAAAGAACAACAAAGAACAGAGAAAAGCAGAGTGACCAGATTGCAAAGATATTCACAAGCACATTCATGGCTACTCTGATAGATTCCCAACATCTACAGCTACGATCAAGTGAGTATCTAAGACTCACCAAGGAAATATATATTTATGAAGAAATCCCTAATTTCATAGAAATATGGCAACCATAGCACGAGTCTCCAAGATCAAGAATGCGAAGGACCAGAAGGTCAATCTGATCAAGAATACAACCTGTGAAGAACCTAAGTACAAATTTTTACCTAAGGTTTCTTTACAACCCAATGACCAAGGATCATTCTCAAGCATACCACCTAGGGTTTTGTTAGTTGAAAATGGCTGAGCATATATCTACTTCAAGATTGTAGAGATCGAAGATCTTGAAGTTGAAGAAGATTACAAGAAGCTTTGCACAGATGGAAACATCAAAGATAAATGCCCAAATTTTTTTGAAAGAGATCAAAACCAAGTGGATTCATATATTACTCAGTAGAATACATGATAGGAAAATGTGGTTGGATGAACTTAAACCAATCACTATGGATGTTATTCACACAGTAATCGATTATCCAGTAACCGACAAGGCCAAAGCCCTAAAACATCCTTCTTGCCCTGAGATTGAAAAGATGATAGGTGCAGTATGGGATGGAAAAGGTTTAAAGGTTAATTCCATCACCGATCCAGAACTAAATTTTGGTGCATGTGTACTGGGATACAAGGTATTCCAAGCCAGCAGACTGAATAGCATAGCAGTTGACACTGCCCATAAGATTGTGAAGAAAGGATTGCAACTAGATTTATCTGAGCTTCTACTAAAGAAACTAGAAGAGAACATGAGGACAATTAGGTTAGCAAGGCCTAATTCATGTAAGTTTGGTTCACTCCTCATGTGCACATTTTTCTATTTCAAGAATTTCTTCCCATCTATCGGTAATGTCAATTGGGACACAACCCGATTAGTAACTATACAAATTAGTGAATTTATTAAGTCACTAGGGAACAATTTTACATCAATTATGGATGCATACTTCACTACCTTCAAGGAAAAAATGCAAAAAAGAATGAGGATGCCCGAACAACTGCTGGAAAATTATAAGGATGACATATGTTTCATAGTGGATACCGAAACCACTTTAATAAAACCAACTGTACCAAGGACAGCATGGTCACCACCTCTTAATTATGAGATCAACATTGATCAAGCCACAAATGCTATTGAAGCACTATTGAATGAAGCAGTGGAAAAATCATTACCAAGATTTGGCACTTATGAAGAAGCTAAGGCTAAAATCAAAACTGGCCTAGTAGTGAAGAAGATCGACAGAAAGAAGACTAAAATTGTAAAGACACTTGACAAGAAACTGTCAGTTAATGCTGAAGAATCAGAACAACAAGACACCGAGGGACAATCACCCATCGATGAAGATAAAAATTTGAGTGACTACGAGTTAACTGAGTCTGATGCACCACCAGCAAAGAAACCAAGAACTATTGTTGCATCAAGAACTAGGAGTCAGACTTCAAAAGATGCAAACTTTCCACTGGTTAAGAAAGGAACATTGATGACTTATAAGAGAAAACTTCAAAATGGGAAACAAGAACCAAGGAAAAGAAGAAGATATATCTGAGGTAAAGAGGACAAGGATGACACTACATAGGATGAGAGTGACCAAGTACTCCAACCTAAAAAAAACACAGTTCCTAAGACAATTGATGAGATTTTTGCATCAATCGTCAAGATAGGTAGCATATCAAATTCTAAGATAAGGCAATGGCTAACCTTATCTCTCAGAGATCAAACCAAGATTGAAGAAGCCATCATCAAGGCAATGATTGCATTCAAATATGTACCTATACAATTTAATAAGATGATGCCACAAGAGCTTAATGACAGAATATCTGTATGGTGGACGTATGCACTACATACATAAAAATAGATAAGGGAAAAATCCCTAGTCACAATTATTCCACTAGAGTCAAAAGTTGAAGAAATTGATGAAGTGATGAAGAGGCATTCAAAGAAATTTTCAGCTAAGATGAGAGCTTACAAGGTACTAGAGGGTAGATTAATAGAGCTTGAAAAAGAAAGCGATGAAACTTGGAATGAAACATTCAATCCACCTAAGGAGGATTAAAGCCCCGAGTAGGTATTAGCTCTTACCAAGACCCATCATAAAGAAGAGAAAGAGGCCACACCAAGCCCAAAGAAAATTCTCATAAATGACACTGAGGACATCAATCTAGTTCAGTTGATAACACAGGAAAACAAGGACATGGATGATGTACCTTAGATTTTGCAATCATTAGGGGATTCAACAGAGGTCATCATAAATGATATAACACTTATTGATTCTGATGATGAACCAAAGAAAGATGAAGATGTAACTAATGTCACCAAGCCAGAACATGAAATAGATACCACGAATGTTGCACAAGTAAATATACCAGGTGACATGCCACTATTGATACAAGCTATCAATATCATTACAAAGGCAAAGGAAAAGACACCTGTACCTGATGCAAACACACCGATGGACACAGGTGATGATCAAGGGAAGCAAAAAGATACAAATGAACAGCAGAAAGAAACAAGTGGAGAGAAGAAATTGGGTGATTCCACTAATAAGAACATCGAAGGTCATGAAAAGGCTACAGGAACAGACAAGGTTGATATGGAGACATCCACTACCGACCAACAGGTCAATATCAAGCAGTACACAAAAGGCACAACACCTCCCACACAATTATCGAAGAAAGATAAAGAGCATGACCTTGCTATAGTTCTATATAATCCTACTTCCACCGACATCTCCAAGAAGAAGAAGAAGAAGAAGAATAAAAATTCAGTCACATTAGATGAAATAATTGATATACTAGACTGTGATCCTATAACATTGGATCCATATTCACTTACAAATTATGGAGAAATTTGTAAAAGAAAGGCAATACAAGACAAGCTCAAGAAGGAGCACAAGAACTCTAAAGTCCTAGATACAACCAAAGAAATACTATTGCAGATTGTACATGACACTGAAATTGATCAAAGTGCACATATACTTGATCAATTAGCAGCACTCACCGATGCCATCACATCACAAAATGTAGATGCATATAATGTAATTGAGGAACGTGCTGAGTAGAAGTGTCAATGCAAGCTTACAGAGAAAATCAACAAAGAAGTGGCAGAACAAAAGGTAAAACATTTTGTATTAGTTACTACAATGGAACCCGAATATCAAAAGTAGTCAACTTAATTCAAAAATTGTGCACATTGGAGACTTTCACTACATAGCATAGTGAAAAGATAGCCAAAATTGATGAAGATCTTAAGGCTAGTGAACAAGGTCTCACAACTGACGAAAATTAATTCAAGTTGCATTATGACAAGATTATAGAAGAAAAATGGTTGAGACTTGAACTTAAAAGGGAAGAAAGAAGAATCTGAGATGAGGTAACTGAGCTATAGGCTATGTTACTCCTGAATCTCACACCGCTATTGAAATATATGAATTTGACAAAAGCATTGATTGCCACCCCAGATATGTCTATAATAGAGAGCATATATGACATGCACGCTAGACTCACCTTGGAATTCATGAACCTTGAGAACATTAAAGAGAAATGGGAGAAGCTAATGGAGGACATTCAAAAATCCCATTCCCACATTTTTGACAAGTTGTAAGTATTACACCTTTGTCATTATTTTCAAAAAAAAGGGGGAAATGATATGATAAAGGGGGAAATGATAAGGTGAAAGGGGGAAATGATAAAAGGGGAAATATATTTATAAAGGAAAATGTATTAAAGGAAGAAACATGTACATACACTACACCGAGGCATGCACATAGGGGGAGTCATATTGACAAGGTAAACATTTGGTGTATATACTGAACATTTCAGTTTTGCACATATCAGTTTTTGATACTAATGCCAAAGGGGAGATTGATGATAATATTTTGTCATTAGTATACAAAGGAAATAGTTTTTTGAACCGTCGGTAACATGATCACTAAAAGATAGGTTTATAGTGCAACCCAACACAACAGTTCACAGAGGTCACCAAAAATGTTTAAGTGCAAGTGAACAATGAAACTAGTTTTCACCGATAGACAATTTATAGTGTAAACCAAGAGCACAGTTTACAGTGTAAACTGGAAACACAGTTTAGAGAGAAAACTGACAGACAATTCAAAGACTTCACCGAGCAAAGACTACAGAGCAACCCGAGCACCAGTCTACTGAGAGGCAGTTTTTTTTCTTAGAAATGTGGATCTAAGTTACACGTCAGATAAAACACTTGATTTTTATATTTAGCTTTATGATTATCTTTAAAACCATTTCTTGAGGGACAATTAAAGCATATGTAATTGTTTTAATCAGTCTAAATGATTATAAACATGCAAACTAGGAGATCAAGGTCAAGTTGTAAACCTTTGATCATAGAGTTTTATTGTAAAGCGTGAAACCTAAAATAGGACAATACATTGTATACATAGATGTAGTAATCAATTAGAACATGATGATTGTATCCGTAGAAGATATCTATGGATCAGTTAGAGAGTTTCATGTAGAAGAACACAAAAGACATAATTCATTTATTAAGAACAAGATTCAAGGATACCGAGTAGAACAAAGGTATTAATCAATCACTATAGGTGATACATATACATTATGAAATTAAAGGATTTGTATTCAGAAATTTAGGATTGCATATTATTAGGTAAACAAGTATTTTTGACTACTCTCTAACAATTGTAGCAAATAGAAGAAATCCTTTAAGAAGGTGGACTTAACAGTCTTTATGTAAATCGCTTAACCGAGTGCACACTTAACAGTGTTGCTAAATCTCTTAAAAGAGTAGACCTTAACAAGTCTCAAATGTTACTCCTAACATGGTAAGATCATCAGAAGTGATCACACTTGTAGCCTTAACTGACACCTTCCATTCTGGAGATAGTGAAGCTTTGTGGTTTTCATCCCCACCATAGTTTTTACCTTCTAACAGGGGTTTTGTGCGTTACCAATTCTTGTGTCATGTGTACTTACAATTCATGAATGTTTACATGTAATTAAGTTTATGTTTTGATATTACATGCATAAGATAGAAAAGCATCAATGGTCGGTAATCTCATAACAGAGTACTAAGGCTTAATTGATAAAAAAAATTTAAGGGTACTGATTCACCCCTCCCCTCTCAGTACACACCATTCCATTATTACAATAGAAATGTCTTCTATGGTTCAATCTTTGAGTAAATGGTGCCACTACTTGTTGTCTCAATAATTTATTGTCTTCACTGATAATCAAGCATTAAGTTTCTTTAATAGGCAAGAGAAGCTTCATCATAGACATGTTGAGTGGATGGAATTTTTGCAATCCTATACTTTCACTATTAAACATAAAAAGAGTATTACTAATAAGGTTGTTGATGCCTTAAGTAGGAGGAATCTAACAGTCCAAGCTATGCAGTTAGAAAGTGCAGGGATCTTAGATATGAAAGCTATGTATGCAGATGATGAAGACTTCAAGGAAGTTTATAAGGTTTGTGTAGACATGTATGAAAGTTATCATACTAAAATTTTAGAATTTCTGATCCAAGATGGTCTATTGTTTAAAGGAGGGTTACTTTGTGTCCCTAAAAGTTATATTAGGGAAAATATTGTAAAGGAGAAGCATTGTGGTGGTCTTGCAGGGCATTTTGGGATAAATAAAACATTGGAATTGGTCAGAAGATTCTACTTTTGGCCATAGTTGCAGACTGATGATAGGAGGTTTGTTGAGACTTGTTTGGTTTGTCAAAGATCTAAAGGCCATACTTCTAATGCAGGGTTTTATACTCCACTTCCTATTCCATCAAAACCTTGGGATTCTATTACCATGGACTTTTTCCTTGGACTTCCCAAGACAAAGGCTGGTCATAAAATTGTTTTTTTGTTGTAGATAGATTCTCCAAAATGGCTCACTTTATCCCATGTAGAACCACACATGATGCCTCTCATATTGCAGAATTATTTTTCAAGGAAGTTATCAGATTACATGGTCTACCAATGTCTATAATCTCAGATAAAGACCCTAAGTTCCTTGGTCACTTTTGAAGGACCCTATGGAAGAAGTTGGGTACAAATGTTTGCTTGTCATCAGCATATCACCCTCAATCTAATGGATAGACTAAAGTGATTAATAGGTCACTTGGAAACTTGTTGAGATGTCTTACCCAAGACCATGGTTCAAGTTGGGATTCAATTCTTGCACAAGTCAAATTCTCCTATAATGACTCTGTTAACAGAAGTACAGGGACAAACCCTTTTCAAATTGTTTATGGTGTGCACCCAAGAGGTGTCTTGGAATTGAGGGGTGTTAGTGATATAGAAAAGCCTAGTGCTCTTGCAGAAGATTTTGTGACAGTGATGAAAGATATTCATGAGTAAGTTTAGTCAAGACTGCAACATACCTTTGTCAAATATAAAGAACATGCTGATAAGAAGAGAAGGGAGTTACATTTTTAGATTGGTGACTTGGTCATGGTCCACTTGAGAAAGGAACATGTGGCTAAGGAAAGATACACTAAGTTGATGGTGAATAAAATTGGACCATACAAGATCCTTAAGAAATGTGGTTCAAATTCTTATCAAATTGATTTACCTCCCCATAATCATTTATCACCTATTTTTAATTTTTCTCACCTCTATGCTTACAAGGGTGTTGTAGATGATGTGTTTGTTATAGGTGAGTCAAGCTCTTAGCAAGAGGAGTTATTGAAAGATCTTCCTAAGTATACCCCTTTGGAGATTGACTTTATTTTGGAAACAAGGGTGTCTAAAAATCTAGAAGGAAGACATACTATGAATACCTAGTGCAATGGAAGAATAAGCCACTAGAGGATGCTACTTGGATGACCAAGGAGGCTATTGAGAAGGATGGATTCACATTTTTTCTATCATGGGTAGCATGGTGCAGGGCACCTAAGTCTTCTATTTAATTTTATTTCTTTGTTTTTTTTTTGTAATAAGGGATGAGTCTTTGAACCATCCTAGCATGTGTGTGTTTGGTACATCTTGTGTGGACAAGGATCTTTTGGTGCACCTATAAACTAGAGGATTCCTTAGTTCACTTGAATGCTTCTTTAGGTGTTTTTTTGAATTCTATCTTGTAGGTTTCAGAGGGCTTCGTTGGGCCTTATTTGGATGTGTTTCATCATTCCTAGGTGTTTAGAGTCATTTCCCACTTGGTGGGATGCAATAATATCAATGTTGTTAGAAATTGACAAAATATTGTCAATATTGAAAATGTTGCTTAAGCAACTTTTCAAAATGTTGCTCAAAATGTTGCAACTCTGATTCCATTAGTCACAACCATATTTGAATTGGTTGGATTAGTTGAGGAGATTTATTTATGATGTAAGAATCCTGTCAGATCAAGAGATTCAGATAGGACACATTCTGAAGCAAATTTTAATGGAAAATCCACATTTTTCTAAGCATTTTTTCAATGTACAGACATGTATAGATTGAACCTTGTGATAAATTGATATTGCAGTGTTGTGGGATGAATCTACTTTCTTTTGCATTTATTTTGAGTTAATTTGGTTTTGATTTGTGCAAGTTAGATAGGTTTTTGTTGTTGCAGGTCTGAAACCCTCAGTAATTGGGGTTTGTGATGAAGATGTGGCCCTAACTTGTATTTTCACCAGTGGAATTCGATGCCCCTCGGTGAAATACAATTTAAGGAAATTTAATTTAATATCGTAAAGGATTAGAGGTGTGGGATTTCATCGAGTGCTTCTATATTGATGCCC
The DNA here is from genome assembly GCA_018584345.1 of Thuja plicata. NCBI lineage: Eukaryota > Viridiplantae > Streptophyta > Pinopsida > Cupressales > Cupressaceae > Thuja > Thuja plicata. The sequence continues at coordinate 41,531 of MU228265.1, forward strand.
TAGGCTAAATATCAGCCATGTATTTAGCCAGTGTAGAGCGAGATTGCGTGCAAAAAACATTGAAGCGTGTTATGGGTCCAAGTTGGTGAAGGTTTTTGACCATTTCAAGTCTATAGAAGACCACCGAATGACAACATCAAGTTTATGTGCCCATTCTTGAGCCATTCCATCAGACCCTAGTCTAAATTGATCAATTAATTAAGCTAGAGTGTCACTGTGACAGTTTGACAGTGCTGGAGTAGGGTTGATGTCTGTTGCTTTGGGGTTTGTAAGGGTCATTTTGGGGGATCCTAAAACCAATATTGAATAGGCTTGGTCCCATTTTCACTGCCCAATTTTCAAATGAAGAAACTATGTTTAGAGACCTAGTAGGATTAAGGTCAAATTCTGATATTTTCATGTTAAGGGTTTGGAAAGGCTAAGTGATTGTGGAAAGTAAATCTTTAGGAGTATTTTGTAAGGTTATAACCCTCAGGAAGATTCTGAGATTGGGTTGAACCAATAGTCCATTTTGGGGCTAGTTTGGAGAGATTGTCTCTAGGAACTTGAAGACTTGGAGTAGAACAAGTTAGAAGGGAATCACCTTGTGTAGAAGGAATAAAAATATTTGTGTTGTGTAAGAAAAGTCCAAATATCCTACTGAAGGATTGCAGAAATTGGGAACACTATCCAACTTGAAGGAAGAGGGTAGACCTAGGTCTACACTTCTTGTTGTGCTCTCTCTCTCTCTCTCTCTCTCTCTCTCTCTCTCTCTCTCTCTCTCTCTCCTAGGTATTATTGTTATAATATAAATATTAATAAATAATTAATACTAATATTATATTATTATACAATAGAGAAATAAATAATAATAATATAATACTAATGTTATTACCATCTAATATTAATATTAAAAAAAATAAAATTTATAATATATAACCTAAAAATATAAAATCATAAAATTGAAAAGAGTGTTGAAATCAAAATGTTAAATTTGGCGGGACTTATCGGATATTTGATATTATTGGATATTCAATATTATCTGATATCCAATAATATCGAATATACGATTAGGCTTGGTATTTGGTTTGGGTTTTGGCTTTGCAATGCCAAATGTGGATGGTCAACCAAACGACGTGTTCACCATATTTCCTCTGATCTCCAAACTTTGACCATGTAGCTGATGACCTTTTTTCACCCAAAATTGATGAAACAAAAAGGGTTTCTAAAAGACATTATCAGCTTTCCATCAATATAATTGCTGTCAAATTTCAAGTTCAGTAATTAATTATTACTTATTTTCTAATTGAGTTATCTATAAAGTCTTAATTGACAGACTGATTGAAAAACAACTATAACTTTCAAATGGTTTAAGCTTTTTGAAATCTAAAACATGCATCACATTCTATGCTTTTCCTACTATAAGAAAAAAAAAAGTTTGCAATTTTGTAAAGTTTAGAATTAGTTAAGGTGGTTAGACATGAGAGTTTTTTTATTTTGAATAAGTTGTAGTAGAAAATTCATAATTAATTATTTATTTGGAAAAAAATTACACAAAAATATGCGTCACATCTAGGCACGAGTCTACTACTTATATCTAGAATCTTGTGAAAATATATCATCATTTGATTGTGATTAAGGTGGTCAGACATACACATACTTTTTATCTTTTTCCTGAAATTTTCATACTACTGCATTGAAATCTAAAATATTGAACAATTAGATTAATTTTTTTTCAGACAAGAGCTAGTAGTTTAGAAACTACATTCAATTTCCTATAGATCCTGCTCTTTCAACTTTTTCACAAGTTTGATAAGATGTTCAACTTTTTACGTCAAGTTGACTAACCCCGATTTTCTGATTTTTCATTGCCACTTAAGACCATAGCTTGGTATACCATGATCCTGCACATGCCCAACTACTATAATCTAATCAAAGAGATGCGCTAATTGGAAATTGTAAATTGCAATACACAAATAACAACTATATCTACAATAAAAAAAATATAAGGTCATATACCTAGAATAAATTTTAGTAGATATGGATATTATGTTTATAGAAGCATAAAATTGGGAGACCAAATTGAATACCTAGTGTTTTTGAACCTCTCGATTTCGGATGAGAGCATGCTACAAGGATGTTAGGGTGTTGCATTATAGTCCTCTTTACCAAAAAATAGAGAGTGCACGCTTTATTTTGAAATGATCCGAACTCTTTCATTCACGACACCTATTCACCACCTGCACATAGTAAGATAGGAAAATTGTTGGGGCAATATAGAGTTTTTCCTTAGTCAAACTCCTCCTTTGGTGTTCCCACCACCACAAACAACCAGATATATATAATTAATAAAACTAATAAGGAGACAAGTAATAGAAATAAATCCCCATTTAATGGAGGAGAACCCCTATTAGACAAAGAAAAGTAATAAAAGTGAACCTTGCTTGAGGGAAGATGAGTCTTATTGCACAAAGACATAGCATGAAGACAACTAGTAGAAATGAGCCTCATTTGAGGGAGGAAAGCCCCTACTACACAATAGATCAATGACACGAGTATGTTAATGATAATATATCAACTTAATAAATTTAACATGATATGACAAGATGAGAGAGATAGATGGAGATAATATTGCACAACGTATATCCTACTCCTCAAGAGGTGAGAACAATATGATGTGTGAGAAATCTGATAGAGCTTGTCTTCGGATAATCACAAATGAGAGCAATAATCAGAGCCAAAGATCCAAGAATTTGAGGGAGTGAGAATGAGAAATACGAAAGCTTTTATGGTTCAAGATAGGCGGTGATAGTCGTTTCGTACACACCTAAGAGAAAAGACACACGTCAGAAGTGGTGTTAGATGCAAATATGTTTTAAAATTTCAAATAGTGTAGGGACAAGTGCACGTCGCGTGGACGTCTACATGCCATGTACTAATGTTTGATTGTATGGAGTTCAAATTTTGATGGGAGTTCATGGAAGTTGTGCTTTAGAGGCTCATGATGCCAAAATATGAATACATGATCATGGGCCTTAGTCATAAATGCATGGGGCTTGATGCGTAAGTGTAATAAATGCAGGTGTACAATTTTAGGACACTACAAAATGAAGGAGATTAGCAAATACATTCTTAAAGAAAGGTAAAATATAAAGTGAATTTTTAACTTATAGTGAATTTTGATACAAATTTGATCCATGGAATTTAAAATAAAAACTTTTATGTGAACTTATACTTCTTTTATGTAGTACATATGCCTTCTCCTAGAGCCCACTCAAATTGTAAGCATTGTCTTCAGTTTAACATGATCTTACAAATTATATGACATGAATCATATGGACGGGCACTTCCTTTGAAGCCAAAAATATGCATACTTACATGAGAAAATACTTTGAACATTCCTATATAATCCCAAACACTTTCAAATTCATGATAATCTCTAGGAGTAAAAAATGATTACAAACCAAGTCAATGGTCAAATATATAATATTTATCAATTGTTGCATGAACTTCCCATGTGTGGCTCATAGCCTTAGGTATAACCACTAAGTCTTCTATACAAAATCTAACATAGGCTTTGAAATAAAAAAAATATGCATACTTACATTAGCAAATGTTTTGAACATTCCTATCTAATCCCAAGAACTTTCAAAGTCATGATAATCTCTAGGAGTAAAAAATGATTACAAACCAAGTCAGTAGTCAAACATATAATATTTATCAATGGCTGCTTGAACAAGCTATGTATAACCACTAAGATTTCTATACAAAATTTAACATTTTTAGAGCTTCCTTTCACATAAGCCCTCACCTTCCCTTTCACAAGGTAACATGTTTCTTTTGCATCAAACTTCGGTGAAAAGTGCCCTGAAGCACAACCTCATTTGCAGTTGTACATATATGAAAAATATTAGAGAGATTTAAAATAATAAAGAAAGAAAAAATAAATTCTAAAATTAGTTATAATATTGTGCTCTCATTTACAAACTAAATTCTTCCATTTCTCCTCATCTTTAAAAAATTAAGGCAACATTATTTTAAAACTAGTATTAATTAATCTTAAAAACCTAAATTAATAGAAAAAATATTTTTCTTTTTTCATTGAGAATTATTTTATTTTTCATCAAGTCTAATTTTTTTTTGTTTTTAAACATATAATTGAACAAAAGAACAAAATAAAATTTTTTTATATTAGTTATACTATATTGTACTATACTATATAACACTATATAATATTAATATATTATACTTATATCTATAATACATTATTTATTATATATATATTTATATATATGATGTTTAAAAATTATATATATCTTCACAATTATTTATTATATATAAAAATTAAAAAATAATGTTAAAAAATATAGTAAAAATATAAAAATAAGATAAAAGAGTAGCTTTAAAAAAAATCGAAGGGACTAAAGATTTAAAAATAAAATTGAAAATTCCAGCATAAAAACTAGGACACGGCTAAGCTCCCTAAAAATGCACCATTGACCAAATTTCAAAAATCTGAAAAGATAATGATTTTCGCGAAATTTTCAACATATGTTCTTCATGATGTACATATTTTGTGGTCGAAAACCACAACACAATTGCAAAAAATTCATAAATAGAGGAGAGAACCCAATAACTGATATACCCCACAATGTCGTGATAGCGACCCAATAACCGTGATAGGGTTTCGTCATAGAGACCCCCCCAATAACCAACTTCAAAATGGTCATTTCGTACACACAAAAACCCAATAAGTGTTAGTAACACCCCCAATAGCCGTGCACCACGACACTATTAACTAAACACTACCGGTGCACGGTTATTGGTATAATTTTGTTTCTATTACACATCAACTTGCACCAAAAAGGTTACATCATTATTAAAATTAAAACATATCTGCTTACATTTAGAAACACAAACAAAAATAATGGATTTCTCTAACAATATCAATATATCATAATTAAGTGCAAATTTGGTCATAGGTGCAATAGAGATTGGTCTAAAGTGATTATGTTTTGAATATTTTATTGTCGCCTATTGGGGGTTTGGGGGTGGGTACCGGGCGCCACTTTTGAAATGACACTTTTTTACCACTTTACGCTCGATGATCTCTACAGAGAGATCCACAACCTTAGTTTAAGCTCTCGACTCACTTACGGAAACACACCGAAAAAATCGAGGAAATCCCCTTTACACTTTAAGAGTTCTAGGTGCACGAAGTTAGCCTAGGTGGCTAGTGGGTCCTCTCCCCTAGATTTGAAAAGCAACAGCATGATTTAAAAAAAATTAAAAAATTAAAAAAATTATTGAACAAAATAAAAAACTCTTCACCTCAGTCAAATCTAATACCTGTTCAAACTGACGAACGGTTCAGACTAACTGTCGTCCACTGACAAATGTTCAGAAACGTCCCACAAACGTTTCCGTTTGTTATGGCTGGGATGTATGCCATGTAATTTCATGTATGAATCATGTTCATTTTCTTGGACAGAGGTGCATTCTGTCGGGAGTATAGCTGCGTCCTGTAACAATAGACATCCAACCATATCGATTGACATCCAACTATATCGATTGATATGGCTGGTGCTGATAAGGCACATGTATCCACACAAAGTTTTAAATTATCTTTTCCAGAAAAATTTATCATCAACCCGACGTCATGGAGTACGCAATTTTCAAGGCCAGACAACTAAAATAACAAATGACACCATCTCGTCTTCGCGCGTGAATGGATTGTCGGTGTGAACTTGTCACCGTTCTTACTTTACTGTTAGAGTCAACTTTACTTAAATTCCGCAAAATTTCAATGCCCTTTCGATGAAGCAGCTTCAAACAATTGATTAACGAACATGCAGAGAAGAGGGCAAGCAAATCATTGGAGATGAAAACAATGCTAACATTCCCCCTTATCTCGTTTTACTTGCTGGTAATATTCCGCGAAATTTCAATACCCCTTCGCTGAAATTTCAATGCCCCTTTGATTAACGAACATATATTTATAGAATGATTGACAATGTGTTGTGTAGAGAAGAGGGCAAGCAACGCATTGGAGATGAAAATAATGCCAATATTCCCGCTTATCTGTGTTTTACTTGCTGCGACTCTACATCTTGCGGTTCAGGAGGGGACCCTGAATTTAGGGGCTATCGTAGATTCCACCTCCTGGTCTGGAAAGATAGCAAAGACTGCTTTAAAATTAGCACGGGATGATGTTAACAATCAATCTCACCTACTCAACGGCACTCGAATGTTTCTTCATCTCCGAGAGGCGAAAACACCACTTGAAACGGTTTCTGCTGGTATTTCAACTGGAATTTTTATAGTCACAGTTTTTCATCAAATATAAATAGAATTTCACGCTTGTTTCTTAATTTGATTTTAACTTGGTGTTAAATTATATGGATGCATCCACTCATATTTTATGGCTAGTTTTTATAAGATAAAGGGTCCTTGATAATGGTCAATCAACTTTTTAGTTTAACAATTATTCTTTTATAAATTAGTTATATTAATATTCATTCAGGGGATGAATGCAGCTGTTGATCTTTTGGGCATGGAAGTAATGGCATTAATACAAACACAGACATCTGAGGCTGCGCCATTTGTATCCGATCTTGGAGAGGCAGCCAATGTACCAATTTTGTCATTGTCTGCTGTGCTTTCCAACCAGAGATTTCCATATTTTGTTCGCATGGCACACAGTGAGATGGAAGTCATTGCAGCTCTGGTTAAGCATTACAACTGGACAAGAATTGTTTTTCTTCATTCAGATGATGATTTTGGTTCCGGAGCTCTGTCTGCGTTGCGCGATGCCCTTCGAGATCAGGATTCAGAAATTGTATACACATCAGTGATTCCTTCAACTGCACAGAAACAAACAATAAGGGAAGAGCTCTATAAGCTCAAGACAATAAAATCAAGTGTTTTTGTTGTTCACACCCCTTCTGATCTGGGCATGAGTCTGTTCATGGAGGCGCAGGAGATGGGAATGATGGGGACTGGTTACATCTGGATAACAACCCAAGAGTTTACCAGTCTTTGGGATTATGTGGTAAATGTTTCTACAATGTCATCACTTCAAGGCCTCCTTGGAATTAAATCACGTATCCCAGATTCTAAAGAGCTGAACGATTTTACTGAAAGGTGGGAACGACAATTCCATCTTGACAATCCCAAAGTGAAAAACAGTGAGCTCAACGGATATGGTTTACTGGCCTATGATACAGTGCTCATGATAGCTCGAGCAATGGGAAAGATGGAAAGGAACACAAGGTTAAGTTTTCTCAAACCCTCAACCAGTCATGGACTTATACCAAATACCAAAATCAAGGTATTCCAACAAGGTGAAAAGTTGTTGAAACAGATTTTCTTAACGAATTTCTCTGGTTTAAGTGGACCTGTTAAGTTCCATGAAGGGGAAATGTATGGTAGTAGTTATGAGATAGTGAATGTGGTGGGCAAAAGCTATCAGATTGTTGGGTATTGGCCATACAATTCCTCTAATTTGTTCAAAACTCCATCTTTTGGTGAGGGACTTGGACCCGTGATTTGGCCAGGTGGGTCTGTCACGGTTTCTCGCGGCTGGGTAATACCAAGTCCAACTAGGCTGAAGATCGCAGTACCCGTGTCTGAATGGAAGCAATTGGTCAATGTCTCGTATAACACAGATAGTAAGGAGACTACATTCAGTGGGTTCATAATTGATGTATTTGATGCTATTGCGAAAAAGCTTGACTATGAACTATTGTATGATTTCATTGCTTTCTCTGAACTCGACAACTATTCCGAAGGTTACTCTTACTCTTATGACGATCTCGTCCGCCAAGTGTATCTCAAGGTCTGTATTTTAACTTTTTCTACTATTTCGGAAGAGTATTAGAGAGTTGTGAATTTTAAAGAGTTCTTTTGATTGGGCAGAAATACGACGCAGTTGTAGGTGATGTTACAATTAAAGAAAACCGCAGTGAAATTGTGGGTTTCACGCAAGCATTCACGGAAACAGGTTTAGTGATGGTGGCTCCCACGGCCATAAGGGAGGAAGCCCACAAGTCTTGGACATTTATACAGCCATTTACTCCAGGACTATGGGCTACAACGGCGGCGTTTGTTTTATTTACAGGACTAGTGGTGTGGCTGCTCGAGCGTAAAATAAATCCTGACTTTAGAGGAAGTCCCATTAACCAAGCGGTCACTCTGATTTGGTATCGTGTTTATTCTAATTTTCTCACTTCATTTAAATTTCCACTTTTAACATTTCTCCACATGTCTTTGTTAATTTTGAATAACCGAAATTCAAGTTAATTCTTCCAGGTTTGCGTTTTCAGCTATCTTTCAGGCTCACCGTAAGCATTTCCCTTCCACTCGTTCTTCACCATGTTTAGATGTTAAATATTTTCTTGAATAACTTCTTTAATTTAAATATCTTTAAAACAAATTTATCAGTTTCATAATCTATTTGAATATAATGCTTGAATTTCTGATTTTGATTGTGTATGTTTTTAGTATCAAAGTTTCAAGAATCACATTCAGTAATCTATCATCGGAATGTAAGAACAAAAAGACTTAAATGTGTTCTGTATGTTACATTGTGCAGAAGAGAGAATCCATAAGAGTCTGAGTCGAATAGTTCTGGTAAACTGGATGTTCGTAACATTCATTTTAACATCCAGCTATACGGCTAATCTCAGTTCTCGACTGACGACACAACGAATTGCTCCACTCGTAAATGGGTTAGGTGACTATGAAGTTGGCTATCAGAGTTCGTATGTTGGTAGTTTTCTGACCGATAATTTGGGAATAGCCCAGAAACAACTGGTCCCACATTCATCTCCAGAAAAGTATGAGGAGGCGCTGTCAAAAGGGGCAAAGAATGGAGGCGTGGATGCGATTTTAGATGAGATTCCGTATGTTCGTGCTTTCCTTTCTGGCCGATGCAATTATTCAATAGTGGGGCGCACGTACCGTAAAGGCAGAGGCTTTGGTTTCGTAAGTTTCCTTTCAATTCACATAATTTAATATGAATATTTTGGAATTTAATAGTCAATCATTGTTTTATTTTTAATTTATAGCTTTGGTTTCGTATGTTTCCTTTCAATTCACATAATTTAATATAATTATTTTTGAATTTAATAGTCAATCATTATTTTATTTTAAATTTATAGTAAATAATGATAATAGTGAAATTGTTAGTAATAATTTTATATTTAATTAATAATAGAAAGTGATAAATTGTTATTTTGTTTTTTTATAGTTGAATTGGGTGATATCTAACAATAGTTAATTCATATCGTTTATTATATTCTTGTAATTAATATCTTAAAGATTATATATTTGTGATACTTATGATGTAGGTTTTTCGTAAAGATTCTCTTTTACTGGAAGATTTTTCTAGGGGCATTTCACACCTTTTAGATAGCAAAGATATTAAAGCAATTGAAGACAAGTATTTCAATGACAATGTCAATACTTGTCTTGATATTAATGACTATTCAACAAGGCTAAATGTGAGAAGCTTTCGAGAGCTCTACCTTATCAGAGGGTTGGTATCATCTTTAGCTTTAACTATATACATTTATCAATATGTATATAATTTCACCAAAGTTTTGATCTCTTCAAGGCAAGACATGTGGAAAATTATCAAACCTTTTGTAAATTATTTATACCATGAGCAAGTTTCATCTCAAGCTTAAAACATCATAAATGCCAACAAAGAGCAAAAATCTGATGAGAAAGTTTCACGAGGAAGATGATATGTGTTGGATATTTAAAGCCCAACAGTCTCTTGTATTTCTCTCCAAGAGTCTTTTCACCATTCACATTGTAGATAAGGGTAAAAGCACAGTAATCTGTCACCTTTTAGGACAACTTATCAGCATAGCTAAATTTTTGTATTTCTAACTAAAAATTAATTTTGGCCAAACATATGGTCTAGCTAGATTCATTATAGTTAATTTAGATAAGGTTTTTAACTTTTCCAATTGAAAATGTCTATTAAATGCATGTTTTATACCACTTTGAGGCCAATTACTGTAGAAATAAAATTATTTCTGAAAAGTGACGTTTCAATAACTCTAAGACTTTTTAATGATATTTTTTTTTAAATACAAAAATACCCTTTTGTAGAGATCAGAGTCAAGAATATCTCTTATAGATTTTGTAGTGTTTTAATTATACATAAACTATTATAATTAAAAAATATTGCAAGTAGGTATTTTAACAGTCAAGGAGATGTTGATTCGGAGAAAGAAAAAAAATGGTAAAACATATTAAAA
>MU228266.1:0-15539 GCA_018584345.1 Thuja plicata
TGATATAGTAACTGGAAGACAAATCGTAATGAATTTAATTCTGATTGCTTGGTTGTTGGAGGAAAGTTTAATAACTAGTTAACGAACAGCCTCGCCAATAGTTTCCTGCACGCACGGCAGGAACTAAAAAAAAAGGTTAAACATATAATTAATTATTTCTATATTCTATTTATTTAATAATCTTAAAAATAATAAATGCTATTTAAAAATTTCTAAATATCATATTTTAAATCATAAATAATAGAAATATAAAAATTTAAAATTGAATAATAAAAGAAATATTAAAATCTAAATTTAAATTTTAGAATAAAAACTTTTAAGTTGCAAAGTATGGAAAATAATTATAGGCTGCTAAAAACAAGCGGACCCGTGGGTGGTGGGCCAGTAAAACATGGTAAGTAGTTGCATATAAAACAAAGTTTACAAAATAGAGAAAAGTGATGAACGGTGTGAGGCCGTGAAAACACTAGTGGTATTGGTTAGTGGTGCTTTGATAATTTAAAAAAACTATGTAATAAAAAAAAAACTATGCATTGCACATTTTTTTACAGCGGAAAAAGGTGGGGCAATGATATTAATGTGGCTGCTATGATAAAATAACGATCTAAAATGAACGATAACGATTTTTTGGAACGCCTTCGGCATAATTATTTTCTATTAATAGAAAACCTCCAAAAATCGTAGATAAATGCTCGCCATTGTAAATCCATAATGTGTGGTGCTATGGTATCCTAAAAGAACGTATTCGCAAATCATTTGTTTCTTTTAAGCTCTTATCTAATTCTTTACCAGGACTTTAATCCTCCTTCATCAAGCTCCTCTATATCTTTAGTGGTCTCTGCAAACTCTGCATTTGTTTCATCCTCCTGAAAAACTTGGTCACCAATGATAATTGGACTTTGGATGTTGTTAATCTTCGACATCCATTTGATTTCCCAGAATATTTCCTGGTATACCATTCGACAAAAGTACTTTTTGTAAAACTTCTTAAGTGTAATCTTTGAAGACACATATTTCCAAACAGGGCAGGTTTCTCCTAATAAAATAATGGTATGTTGTTTGGAAATGATAGCGGGGGGCTTGAACTGCAAGATTTGAGATGTCTGTCAAACAAATTCCCCTCATACCAAATTTATATCTCCCTGCATATCTCCCTTCCATCCGAAATTACTCGGTCCAGCAAAATATTTACCCTCCCCATCATTGATTGTCCAGATTTTTAAAACCTCTAGAAATGCCAATCTTTCGATAGCCTAAAACCTAGACAAAACGCCTCTAAACACCATATAGCGGTTCACCTTGCTTAGTCCATCGTAGCCCTATGTAAGGTCTATGTATTGCGTTCTTTAAGCCCAATCTGCTTGGCTCTAGGACTAGTTCTCTCCTCTCCTCCTTTTTTTATGAACTATAGAATAATTGTGCGAATTATTAATGGCTCCAGTCATTACCCACCAGATCTCTCGCTACATTTTTTAATGAGAAAATGTATGAAATTGTGTTCTCACAACTTTTATTCAAATTACATAATATTCAAACAAATTCAATTAAACTTCTATTTTTGTTAAAATTAATAAACAAATTAATGTAGCTCTCTTGTCATTCCAAATAAGACCACCATCAAGGTGAATAAAGTTTTTCAATACTAATTTACTAGCCTCAAACATTTTTGACATTAGGATAATATTTTCTTCCAAGATTTTCAACATACGATCAAAACTCATTCTTAAAAACATAAAAATTGTTCTCGTCCACAAATTTGAGAGGTAATTTAACTATCCAAAATGTAGTTATGTGAGACTCCCATTCGAACATTCCAATGTTATTTCTTTTGTGCAACCTCTGAGTTTCGGCCTATTCAAACCTACAAGACAAGGTGACTACAAGGCCGACACTCTAGCACGAGTGCTTGAGCGACCATTGAAATTATTATTAATTATATCTATGTGTTCATATCTTTTAATAATCTATCTTTAAAATATAAGAGACATTCACACCATAGCCAGTTATAAGACAATGTTATTTGTCACTTAATTAAAGTCAATTTAAAATAATAAAATAATAATCACATAATCATTAATGATATATATGATTATATTATTTAACATAAAACATTAAACATCACCTTTCCAAAAAGATTATTGATCAATCCACGATAATTAAATCCTTCTTATAAAATGTATTCAAACCATGAACTGACCCAATACCAAAAGGAACCAATGCACACATAAACATCAAACAATGGTCCCAACTCAAGAGACAGGCATAACCAAATAGGATGGTATTACATACACCCTCAGTACTTGGGCGACCATTGAAGTGACTTATTATTTATTTTCTTACAGCACATTCATTAGAAAGAGAGGTCGTCATGTGAAGAACATTCAATACTAACTTTTTCCAATACCCCCAATACCTTACTATGACCTCTTATGACTAATAGTCGCAGATGTCTTAGAGAATGAATTTATCACTTCTTTATAATCAGTATTACCATATAACGCAATTTTTTTTTCAAATTTGTCGTTTATTCATTTGAGAAGCACTCTATTTTTCAGTAATACCTATGTAAAATAGTGACTAATGCCTCTCTTTGCCTCACGATTGATACACATGACTTATGTCTATACCTCCATCGCGCTTTACCATCAAGAAAGCCATAAGGACTATTCACAATACAAAATGGCACGTCTGGATAAATAGTTGATTTTAATATACTGCAGGCTCGTTGGTTTCCATTCACGAACAGTGTTAAAGGCATGTGTACGTACAAATATTCCATGCAAAATGGCATGAATAAACCAAGAAGGCTGTAATGTGTAAGCTGGGACAAATAAATTGTGAAAATTCTAATAATGATAATACCTTGACAATGAATATCCTTATAACGAAACAAATTCTTCGCATTTCTAATTATTTGAAATTAACTTTTTGTTGGGATTTTAAAGACAGTAATGTTTGCACTCCAGCTATCTCCGTCATGAACAGCATCAAAGGCATGTGTAGGTTCCAAGATTTGATCCAAGATAACACAAATAAACTATGAAGACTGAAATGATGAGAATGACAAATTTCGAACATTTGGTTTCACAGGTTGTATCCTTGTACGACTCGCACAGATCAATTCATGTGTTAAATGAAATAGGCCTTCATTCGAGTGACTCATCGCATATGTGGGAATGACATGCGAATTAGACAGGATTCAAGCATCTTTAATAAGGATATGAATATTTTGATAGAAATAAACATGTGCTTTGATCAGACTGGATACAATTCCATGAAGACTCTAGTTTCTTAGGTGGCGATGGAGAAATACATGGTATGTGTTTGTACTTTTCTACCTAATTTATTTTGTTACAAATCTAGTAATTCTTTGAATTGACAACATTAAATGATTCACACAATGTTGGATTTTCAAATCAGATTGCCCCAAGCCTCTTTTGTGACTGATAAAGTTAAATATGATATTTTGTGGACTTTTTGCAAATATGTTTAAATCAGATTTTGTGTGGACTTTGGGAGATAAGTTCAAATCAAATTTTATAAATTGGATTATGTCTTTGGACAACAACTACTTTATAAAGAGAATAATATTTTTATTCTTCCATATGTATTATGTAAGAAAAATGCAACAACAAGTATTTAGTGTTTTGCAAATGCTCTATTTTATCAGAGAAGTTTTTGTAACAACAGTTATAAATTGATTATTCTATTAAGCAGTGATTGTTTCAGATAATCCTATAAGAGTTTTGAGAAGCTCTTTGAAATTTGTATGTAGCCCCAGACAGCTGCAAGTTTATTTTGGTTGTAGAAGTAATTTCCAAATTAATAGAAGCAATAAGAAGTTGCATATCTCCATCTTTGTTCTATGTTTATGCTCTGACCTGTTTGGGGTTTCTTGAATTAACTCTTTTCTGAAACAGAGCATCTCTATGTGACTTTCCATAATATAGATTAAGTATATATTCTTTACATGGCATCATAGTTGATTGGCCCTTAATCCTTGTGACTTTGGGCATTTATTTTTTCTGGGTATTTGAATTTCTTACATAGAAGACATGGCTAGAGATGGAGGAAAGAGCTGGCAGTAACCACCATCCTTCAAGGGACAAAATTATGATGTTTGGGAAAAAAATATGAAGACTGTAATGGTTGCAAACGATTTATAGGAGCTTGTGGTCATTGGATTTGTGGATGTCATTGACCCATCTCTGTTTTCTGCCCTTACAAACAATCAAAAGACTCAGTTGAAGGAGTCAAGGACGAAAGATGCAAAATCTTTGAGCTTGATTGAAACTTCCTTGATAGAGGCAATCTTTCCCAGTAGCAGTTGATTATTCCAAAAAAGCTTGGGATATTCTCCATACATGGTTTAAAGGGACTGAAAAAGTTTGTGTGTTGAAGCTCCAATTGCTTCAAAGAGAATTTGAGAATTTTCTCATGAAGGACAATGAATCCATTTCAGATTTCAGCTCAAGACTCTTTGGTGTGATAAACCAGTTGAGAACCAATGGAGAAACCATGGAGGAGCAAAGAATAGTAGAGAAAATTTTGAGAATTCTACCCTCAAAATTTGATACTCTAGTTATTGCCACTAAAGAGGCAAAGGATCTCTCAAAATTAATTGTTGACGAGTTAATGGGTTCTTTCCAAACCCATGAGCATCGCATAAATAGATTAGCAAATTAATCTCAAGAGAAAGCTTTTAGAGCTCAATCCAATGCAAGAGGCATGGGAGATGAAGAAATAACTATGGAAAAGGCTCAAGAGGAAGAGGTAGTGGCAACTTTGGACAACAAAATGCTGGAGGAGAAATCTTAGAATGAGCAGCCACAAGTGAGGGAGCTAGTAGCTCTCAAAATAATTCTAGAGGAGGCAAGAAGAACAATAGATTGAACAAGAGAAATATTGAGTGCTATTATTGCCATTAATTTGGGCATTATGCAAGTGAATGATGAAAGAAGAAAAGTGCTAATGTGGCTGATGTTAAAGTGGGTGATGGAAATAATCGTAGAGCCTTCATCGTGTGCAATATTTGTCAAGAAGGCAGCCCCGAAGTCTCATATTTGGACAACGATCATACTAACCACATGAGTGGTAATGAAAGTCTTTTGTCTTTCATTGATAAATCTATAAAGTATAAAAAATATAATGGGGAACAAAGGAATTTTTCTAGTTATGGGCAAAGGATCTATTATGATCCACACCAAGAAAGGTGAGAAACAAGAAATTCAAAATGTTTATTTTACCCCAGGTATAAAGCACTATTTGATGAGTGTTAGACAACTCATTCAAAATGGATATAAAGTGTTGATGGAGAAGGACCAATGTGTCATTTATGAGAAGGATGGGAGTAAGAAAATTATTGCATCAGTCCAAATGACAAAGAATCGAATGTTTCCATTGAAAGTAGAGATGTGTTTCTCTTCAATTTCAGCAGTTGCATCTCCCAAGAAAGCATGTACAACAGTACAACAATCAGCCTTCAAGTGCGTTATTGAAGACCCCTCCAAGCTATGACATTTAAGGTATGGACATATTGGCTATGTTGGTTTAAGTTTATTGTCCAAGAAAATATTGGTAGGTAGTTTTCCATGTATTAAAGAGTTCAGTAGCAAGTGTGAGGCTTGTATTTTCGGTAAGCAACATAGACTGCCTTTTAATTTTGGTAACACTAGAAGGGAAAATAAGTCATTAGAGCTGGTGCATACTGATTTTGTTGGCCCTATGCAAATCACTTCCATTGGGGGAGTACTTATTTTATGACCTTCATAGATGATTTCAGCCGTAGAACATGGGTGTATTTTATGCAAAATAAATCTAAAGATTTTGATAAGTTTTTAGAATTTAAAGTCCAAGATGAAAAAGAATTTAGATGTTATGTTAAAGTCCTACGGTTAGAAAGAGAAGGGAATATACCTCTAATATTTTGTGAAATTTTGCAAGAAGAATGACATAAAGAAGGAACTAATAGCCAGTTATACTATGCAACAAAATGGAGTGGCTGAAAGAAAGAATAGGACCATCATTGAGATGGCAAGGAGCATGATTTAAGAAAAATGACTCCCAATTGAATATTGGGGACAAGCTATGGAAACAACTGTCTATTTGATAAATAGAAGTCTTATAAAGGCAGTCTGTGACAAGATTCCATTGGAAGCATGGGAAAAGCATAGATGGATGGTTGAAAACTAGAGACAAGGGTGTGTAGCATATGCACACATGCCAAAGGAGCAAAGGCAAAAGTTGGATGACAAGGGTGTGAAGTGTATCTTTGTAGGATACAGTCTTGATTCAAAGAAATATAGATTATATAACCCAGTCACCAAAAAGATCATTATTTCAAGAGACATGGAGTTCATTGAGAATGAGTCATGGGATGGCTCGGTGGATACGTATTCAAGCACTTCAAGTAAAGTGCCTATTATTGTTGAAGATGATGATGTTAATTATCAGCAAGATGATATAACAACAGATATAGAAGGCTCTAAATGGCTGCAGATTGTCCCTGCAGAGACAATCATCACCAATACTGCGATTTGTGCTCACAGTCTCACCTCCCTAGTGCCAAGAAAGACCAAGAGTCTAAGGGAGATATACAAAGATGGAAGATATGAAATTGAATTTAATGAAATCATCAATTTTGTATTATTTTCTCATAGTGATCCAATTTATTTTGAGGATGTTGTAAAAGAAGAAAAATGGTGTGATGCCATGAATGAGGAAAAATATGCAATTAACAAAAATGAAACTTGGGAGCTCTCCACTTTACCTTCCAACAGAAAGTCATTTGAGTTAAATGGGTTTACAAGACCAAGAGCAATGCTGAAGGAAAAATAGATAGGCATAAGGATCGATTGGTGGTCAAGGGGTACAAACAATGGTTTGGTAGATACTATTATGAAACCTATGTGCCAATTGCAATAATGGAAACCATATGTGTTGTCATAGCAATCGCAGCCTAGCACAAATGGAAGGTATATCATATGGATGTGAAATATGCCTTCTTTAATGGAGTGTTGAAAGAAGAGATTTATGTGGAGCAGCTACTTAGTTATGAAGTTTTGGGTCATGAAGGTAAAGTGTATAGGCTGAAGAAGGCTCTTTATGGGCTTAAACAAGCTCCAAGGGCATGGTATAGCAGGATTGACTCATATTTGATGAAAAATGGATTTTTCAAAAGCGATGGTGAGCCCAGTCTAAATACATCAAGGAATCAAATGACAATATTTTAATTATTTTCTTGTATGTTGATGATATAATCTTTACTGGGGGTGATGATGTCCTCATTGCTGATTTTAAAGAGGCCATGAAAAGAGAGTTTGAAATGAGAGACTTAGGTCTCTTGAGATATTTTCTAGGCATAGAAGTAAAACAAATGCATGATGATATTTTCATCTCTAAAGAAATATATGCAAATCAGATTTTGGAGAGACTTAGAATGCAAAGTAGCAAGGCTTCCCCAACACCAACTACGGTAGGTTTAAAGCTAAGCAAGAAAAATTGCAGCAACAATATGAATCCAACTTTATATAAAATTTTGGTTGGAAGTTTAATGTATTTGATAGCAACTAGACCAGACATTATGCATGCAGTAAGTTTGATTTCCATATTTATGGAAACTCCAAAGGACTCCCATTAGCAAGTAGGAAAGAGAATCCTAAGGTATGTGAATGACACCACAGGATATGGTATTTTGTATACTATAGTAAATGGTTATAGGCTAATTGGTTACACAGATAGTGATTGGACGGGAATTTTGGATGATAGGAAGAGAACTTCTAGATATGTCTTTCACATGGGTTCAAGTGTAATCTTACAGGCTTCTAAGAAGAAACCCATAGTTTCTCAATCTATAGCAGTGGTTGAGTATATAGCAGCAAATGCAATAGCATGTCAAACTATTTGGCTGAGAAGAATCTTGGATGATTTGAAGGAAGAACAAGAGATGGAACCACAATATTTTGTGACAATATTTACTCAATATCATTTTTCAAAAATCTTGTGTTTCATGGAAGAAGTGAGAACATTGAAATTAGGTATCATTTTATCAGAGAATTATTTGAGAATGGTGAAATAAAAATGGGGTTTTGCAGGTCTGAGCAGCAGCTAGCAGACATTTTCACCAAGTCATTGGGCATTGCAAGTTTTGAACGCCTAAGGAGAAATCTAGGAGTGGTTAATTTGGATCAAGCACGATCATGATTGTCGGCTCAAGAAAAAGGGGGACTATTCAATTTTCAAATTAGATTACCTCAAGCGCTTATGACTGATAAAGTTAAATCTAATTTTTTGTGAAAATTTTACAGATATGTTTAAATCACATTTTGTGTGGACTTTGGGAGATAAGTTCAAATCAAATTTTTGAAATCTAATTCTGTCTTTGGACAAAAATTATATATAAAGAGAAGAATTTTTTTATTCTTCTATATGTGTGTGTGTACAAAGAATACAAAAGAAAATTTTTATTGTTTTGTAAATACTCTGTTTTATCATAGATGTTTTGTAATAGAGGTTATAAATTGATTATTTGGTTAAGCAATGATTGCTTCAGATAGTCTTGTAAGAGTTTTGAGAAGCTCTTTGAAATTTGTATGCAGCCTTAGATAGTTGCAAGTTTATTTGTGTTGTATAAATAATTTCCAAATTAATAGAAGCAATAAGAAGTTGCATATCTCCATCATTGTTCTATGTTTATACTCTACCCTGTTTGGGGTTTCTTGAATTAATTCTTTGCTGAAACAGAGCATCCCTATGTGAGTTTCTAGAATATAGATTGAGTCTATATTCTTTATGATGTAGCCATGGTTTAACTAAAAAAACCTACTTTTTTCTCTTTCCAATTAATATGGCATTGAAATATAGTTAGGTGAAGAGTGTCACTATTTTCATATCTTAATTTTTTATATTTGTAGATCCTAAATTATATGTCAGATTTGAACGCTTTTGTTTTTGTCTTTGTATGCAAGTTTAGACACCTTAATGAAATTCCTTTCCTTTTGACTTCTAGGTATTAAAAAAACTCCCTATAGAGGTCATCCAGCATTAAAGGGTCGAAAAATGGTCATTTCAAAGTACCACCCAATACCTACTCAAAGATGCGCCAATAGTCCCTTACTCAAAAATATCTGCTCTTGTGGCCAAATATTTCATTAGTCATACACAAATGTCCAAATATTGGTGCACAAATGGGTCAATTACCAACCAAAAAAGCCACTCAACCTTTTGATAAGCTTGCACATCAAGGAAAAACTTGACACATTCATGATCATGCAATTCATGTGAACATTCTGAAAATTCCTCATGTGCCAAGAATTTTTATTGCATCTTTAGATCATCCTTAGAATCACCACCCACATGCATATAAAAGCTTTAAAAAATATGATATGCATTCAGATTCGTTTGATCACTAAATTCGTTGTGGCAAAATTCCTAAATGTGAACATTGTTATCTTGAGTTATACATTTATTTTCAACTTCAATCATGTCGTCCCAATGTAGACTATTCTCTCTATGATTTTTATTTTTAAAATATTCATCATGATCTCTATGCAACCGTATCTCACCGATTTCTATCGTATTTACCTCCATGTCATGATCAATCTCAATGATAACTTTCTTTACTTTAGATAGATCATTTTAAACAAAGATAGACACAACCCCTTGATCAACATTAATGTTTCCTTTATTATTCTAAAAACTATGCTCAAATTTACATGCACTATGATGATCATTGTCAAATTTGTCATCGTAATCATATACAAATTTTTCAAACTTTGACAAGTCTAATATGTAAATTCCATCAGGAATTTGGTCTACTTCACAATACTAAAGAGAACCTTTCATCATCTGAAAAGTTCCATCTTTACCATATAATGGATTTCCAAATTACATTAGGGATATATTTGGGAATGTTAGACAATAAAAAGAGCTCCCAGCTAAGAAATAAAGAGCCCCAAAATTTGCATCAATCTTTCTAAGTGACAATGCAGATAGAGGGGATGATGAAGTTTGGACTCATAAAATTTTGTAATTTTGAAAATGTAGTTTCTCATAGAGCTGCATGTGAAGTTGAGTGTGAAGAGAAAAACAATTTAAATAATCGTCCTAATAATTAGCAGCCCACTTCCCCAAGTTTTGTATCATCCCAAAAAGTGGATAATCATTTTTCAAATTTCATTCATGGACCATTAAATGATGAAATATATATGAACAAAGAAGATGTGGTTATGTCTCATATTTTAGTGTGAAGTACATGTGATAAACCTTCATACATCTATGTTCTTGAAACAATGATTTCAAGTGAATGTGAATTTTCTGCCCCTTCAGAGATAGTTCCTACTAATACAAGTCAAGTTGAGTTTCGAACCATTGATGAGCAATGTGAAATCATCCTTGACTCACTAGCACATATCCAACATTTGATTTATTGATACAAGAATCGAGACATTATTTCAATTAAATTTCAAGTGTGTCCTTATGATGATCACTATTTGAATGAAGAGTGAAAGGATATTAACAGCACTAAGATGGTTTGTTCACTCTTAGATAGGCATCAGTTAAATAATGACTATGTATAAAAATGTTGAGGATGTAGTCAATAATGAATTCAATCCCTATGGTTCTTCATGTATATGTGCACTTGGTGATTCAACTCAAGTCGTTTGTTGTCCAAATGTCCATGACAAGTTATATGAATTTTAAATGGATTCAATTCTAACTTCTAAGTATGAAAGTGATTCTAAAAGTTTAATTGATGAAGTGAGTGAAAGTGTAAAGTGTCCTCATACTTCTTATGCATTTGAAGCTGATTATTTTACTAATGAATCTAATTTTCAAAGTGATGAAATTAAAAAAAGTGGAATAGATAAATATGCTTCAAGTGGAGATGACATTTAATATATAGGAGAGAACACTTATTATGCTCAAAAAATAGACATTGTATGTGCAACAAAGTGCTACTTCAAAGAATTCGTGAATCTATTGTATAACGAGACAATTAAGGAGGACCAGTTGATAAAATCTCCAAGTGAATATAAAAACTAAATTTCATTTTTTTTTCAAATCTTTTTTATGATGAAGAAATGAACGATAATCATGGAGTATTTTCCCATGGAGAGGTTTAATGTATATTTTATCATATTGGAGCAATTTGGATCCTTTAGATAGATCTTCTTTCCTCCACATCTCTTTTAACTCAAAAAAAAGTTGGTCTTGCAGCCACGTTTTGTCAATTTTGAAATAACGATTTAGAGATTTATTTTCCCACAAATACAAAGTAGGGTAGGGATATTATTTGAAGAAGTGTTTAATGAATATTTTAAATAGAAAGGGTAATTTTGTTAAGTTTCATCTAGTAAAAATATTGTGTAACCTTTCTTTTACATGACTAAAGCCCAGTCTTCTATTATTCCTAGTCAATTTACTATTTTTTGATACTATGTCCATCAATTGGTTTCTTGTAGCCCATTGTCTAAAGTACACCTGAGATTCATGTTTCTTCTCATAAAATTTGAAAAGGGAATCATAGAGCATATAAGGGAAAGATCACACCTCCCTTTCCAAATGGGTAAGATTACATATTAGGAAGGTCAATACCCTAGTAGGATCAAATACGAATTCAAGCACTAATCAGGAAATTGGGCCTTCCCTTAAAGTAGGATATGGATTTGAAAAAGGATAAAAATATATAATTATATATACTTAGAAATAGAAATGCAATAAAGAAATGTATACCTTGAAGAAATGGAGGACCAGATGTTCTACTACTTCTTTTGTGACTGTTGGGATCCTGAAAATAACTATAAATTTAGATCTTCAACCTATAAGTTGTTTGCTGCACACCCTAAAATTTTGAATTTATTTTTCTAGGTACAAAATGTTTGGAATGTTTTGTCCCTAGTTAAAGAATTTTTTTAATATTCTATATGAGGTGATTTTGTACCAAATTTGATAGGGAGTAGTGTTGGGAACCGCAAAGTCTAGATATCCAATTACAACTTCCTATCATGTTCCTGTGCATAGAAAAATAGAAAAGAATATTCAAAATGGGGGTTCGCCTATGTCAAATCCCTATCTTGGATTCAACCTTAAAATCTAAGGAAAAGGAAAGTATGTAAACATAGAGTAGTGATTTGATATGAGAAATAGAGTGGGATGTCACTTTTAATGTGATCAAGTATGTTTATGCAATAGCTTTGAATAAACAAAACAACAAAAAGGAAGTCATGAAAAGACAAATCCTTTTTCTGATAGATATTACAATTCACCAGTATTGGAACGAGATAAAGAAAGAGAAGATGGAGGAATAGATTGATGGCTCCTCCTTTGATGAAGACTCTTTTGCATGAGCTCCAATGGGAAAGAATATAGATCTAGAAAGGAAAACCACCTTGGATGTTTGAGTATAATATTGGATGATGAGACTTTGAATCTTAGATTCCCTCAATTCCTTGATGATCTTGATTACTTTCCTTTCTTGCTCAATTGCTTCCATAAGAATCTTGGATTGTTTGGATGCCAAAATGCTTGAATGAACTTGATAATAAAATTGTATGTTGTGGATTGATTTTCCTTATTACAAAAATGAGGATAATTTGGGCGTTTATTTAATTTCTAACTACATCGCAAGGAGTTAACCTTACCCATGCCAACTAGAAATATAAAGCCTACCATAAATCATCCGATAGGAAACCTCCCACAATTTGGGAAAAATCTTAGGGGTACAAAACATTTTAAACATTTTGTACATAGGAACAAGACATTCCAAAATTTGTGGCCCACCCAATCAAGCCCAAAATTTAGTTTTTTGGCTCCGGGGACAATGTCACTACAGGGATTTAAATAACAGTTGGTTATTGGGCTCAAAAAGATTAAAAATGCCTCTGACAAGGATATAGGGCCAAGGAGTTGAAATCAACTAAGTCATTAGTTGAAAAATAGATGAGAATGCCTAGAAATAGGGCCCAACCTTTATTTTAAGAAACATAGAGCTAATAGAGGGAAGAAAAAGGACTCAGATTTGAATTTGAGTCCCCATATAAGGTACTTTAACATAATGAGCACAAAATGGTTCGTAAAAAGTACACTTATGAAAGTGCTTACTTTTTATGATGGTATATTTAGCCCCCACTTTAGCAGGACTATGAGAAAAGCTCATGCTCATGGTAAATTAAGAATGTGAGAGAGAGATGAGAGTGTGATGATCATAGGTAAATTGCAAAGAGATAAGACATCACTAAGTTTAAGGACATGAGCCTCCCAAAAAAGGATCTTAGCTCATACATCCATGCACAAGGGCATGAAAAAAATAATAAAAACAAAAAGAGAAAATGAACAAAAGATAAAGAAAACAAAAAGGGGTTAGTAAAAACTCCAAATAACCTAGTTGAAGAAAAAATGATCAAGAAAATGACCCCACAGCTATTATAATGTTCAAAAATCTATTGCAGAAGCATAAGTAGTCACATAGAAAGGATAAGAAAAACACCAAAGATGAAAAAAATATATGATCTAACCCACTAGCATAGCTATGAGAGAATGGAGAAGAGAGAGAGACCATGAATCCAACAAACTATGGAACTACAAAGTGATAGGTGATCCCTGGGAGAAAAGATAAGGGGAATGGAAATTAAGTGTCAATTCCACATTAAAATATTTGTGCATAGGGTGGCATTTTTTTCACACAGTTTGACTTTATTTGTGCATGGGGTGGATTTGTTTGTGCACATGGTGGCTTGGTTTGTGTATGGTGCAACTTGGTTTGTGCACAGGGTGACTTGGCCTCAATATTGTGGAAAATCATTGTCTTCCACATGGATCTATATGTGTGTGTGTGTGTGTATGGTTAGTCTAGGGACCATGTGTGTGTAATTAGTCTAAGGAACAAGTGTGTGTGGTTAGCGTAAGGACCAAGTATGTGAAGTGACTCTAAGGACAAAGTGTGTATGGTTAGTCTAAGGACCAAGTGTGTTGTATAATATAAAAAAGGAGTACATGTGTATTCCCCCTATTATGATGGTGATATAACACTATGAAGACATAATAAGGAAAAAGAGTAATGATACATACTTCCAACAACAAGAAGATATCCTTAAACAATAATGTATGCTTGTTTGTCTAGAAGTGGGAAATGACCCTTGAAAGGAAGATACCTTTGATGCAAGAAATCTACCTTCAAGAGGAGTTCTTGAAAAAAGATAACATCTTCAAGAAGAGGGGATGAGAACAAAAATGCACCTTTTTAGCCCACTAACTAGTAGGTGAAAAAGGGATTATTGATGAAGGATAAAATACTTGGAAGCTCTTAAGTAAGGACAATTTTTGAAAATGAATAGAGTTTTGAAAATAAAGAAGAGGTTGTGATCCAAAATTCACAAATGCTCTGTAAGAGAGAATTGTGTACCAAAATAAATAAATCATTATGTGGAAACAAATGTTAGAACATAAAAAAAAATGCCACTATATCAAGAAAAGAATATCTGTAGAGAGTAACAAGAGATTGATAAAATTGAAACATTTCCCTCCAAGGGGGAAGAGAAGGAGAACAATAACCTATTTTAAACCCTAAGTGAAAGATCATTTACCATACACATGGACTTTCAAGGAAGCATAAGGTTTCAACTTGGGCTGAAAATCCTTATGTAAAACAACAAATCCATGTGATGAAGGACATCATGTTATAATAGAAGAAAATCTACAAAGAGATAATAGATCACTTTGAAAGGGAGAGTGGAAATAAATCAAATATTCGCCACCCGCCTATTTCTCGGAAGGAGGAAAACACATTATGCACTTTAAGTGAATTGGTCCTTTATAATAGAAAACAAACTTTCAAGAAAAGATTACATTGTAAACCTAGGATGTAAATCTCTTGAAGAAGAGAATATCCTTAGGTAAAAAATAATTCCATTTGAAAGAAAGGACATCATTTTATAAAAGACACAACGCAAGAAAGAGAGAAAATGGGTCCATTGGAAAAATAGATTGAAAAGATGTCACCTTTCCCCCAAGTGTAGGTATAAAGGAAAGAAAACCTATTATAGGCTCTAAATAATTAATCTCCTATAAATAGATATGAACTCGCAAGAAAACATAATGGTGCAAGAAAATTTTCTTGCATTAAAGCACAAATGCATACTAGAAAGGATATCACGTTATAGGAGAAACCATGACAACAAAGGGATAATATGCTACTTTGACTATAAAGATGAGAGCAAGGAATGTATAAGAGCATAGGTCATTACACAACTTTTGTGGTAACATATATTATAAAATATATGCACTTATAAACAAGGAAGAAATTGTAACAAAAGAACATAAATTCTCATGAAGATAAAATATCTTTAACATTAAATTGATGCATAAAAGGATACATTAGTATAATAAAAAAAACCAACAAAGGGGTAATGGTCCTTGAAGAGAGAGAGAGAGAGAGAGAGAGAGAGAGAGAGAGAGAGAGAGAGAGAGAGAGAGAGAGAGAGAGAGAGAGAGAGAGAGAGAGAGAGAGAGAGAGAGAGAGAGAGAGAGAGAGAGAGAGAGAG
>MU228266.1:15589-40441 GCA_018584345.1 Thuja plicata
AGAGAGAGAGAGAGAGAGAGAGAGAGAGAGAGAGAGAGAGAGAGAGAGATCTATACAGACTTGGTCCATGTTTCCAAGATCGTGTTTACTATAGGTTTGTGTAGGCATCATGGTATGGTAAATTTTATGAGATATTTTTGGTTTGGAAGGTGAAAGGCTTTGATGACAAGGATTTGTGCAGGAATGTATAGTAGGGGGATTTATCTCTAAAAAGAGATTCTTAATCCCTTCAACATCAAATGCATTCACTTTAGTAGGTTGATTATAAGTGTTCTTACATATCTGTTTATCTTCACTTAATAGTTTATTAGGAGATAGATCATGAATAATAGACCTAACATAATTGTATTTCCAAAGAGAATGATGATTACGATAAGAAGTAGGACAAGAATAGAGATCTAGAGGGGTAACATTCTTAGCCTCTTAGAAAGAGATATATATAGTAACAAGATATTTACCACTCTCTAATGAGAAATCTATAGGAGGATTAGATTTATCTTGATTAGAAAAATAAATCGTAGAGAAGGTATCATTAGAGGATATTTCATCTAAAGTAAGCCTAGTAGAGACAATGTCACTCTCTTGCTTAAAAATATCCCCATGAGTAAGAGATTATTTAGGAGAGGATTAAATATAACTCATTAAGGCTTCATCAATAAAAGGAATGTCAACAAAATTCATGAGGTATTTTATCGTTAGGAGAAATATTCATGATATCATCCTCTTGAATTTTATTAGAAATATCATCATTGTTCTTGAAGACCTCATTTGTAGGAGGCAGATCCAAAGGAAATGGTTGTAATATTTTATTTCATCATAATATCCTTAGGGTTTGGATAAAGTTTGGGAGGGGTACATAATGAGAATGGATGAAATGAAGAACTAAGTTATCTTCATATGCATGAAAGGGAACATCTAGAATATCTTGAAGAAAAATTTAAATTAAACTAGGAAATGAAGATAAAACCTTCATTCAAGATGAAATGCAATAAAAATGGATCAAATATTTTTGTATGTTGATAAATCAAATACAATGCAATGTGAGAATGAACTAAATTTATGAAGTAAGGAAACAAAAAAATAATTTTTTTCTTATTTTGTCTTTTAAATGCATAAAATGAAACACTAAAATGAATGTAAATGAGATCTAATCACCAAATCAAAAGTGGAAAATTTATAAGTCGGGCTCACCAAAATGTACATAGATATGAAGACGTAACTCTAAACTCAAAATTTAATGCATGAAAGCATCAAGTTCACCAAAATTTTCAATATGAAAAGGGAAACATAGAACATTGAAAGGAAAGATCGCGCACCTACTAGAATCAAATGGGGAATATCACACATTAAAAACGTAAATACATTGATAGGCTCAAATAAAGATTCAAGAACTAATCAAGAAATTGGGTCCTCCCTTAATGTATGTTATTGATTTGAAAAGGAGAACAATATTTAATGATATTTACTTAGAAATGGAAATGCATTTAATAAATGTGTACCTTGAAGAAATAGAGGAGATGATGTTCTATCATTATTTTGTTATTTGTTGGGATTCTAGAAACAACTATAAATCTTGATCTGCAACCTGTAAGTTGTTTGTTGCACACCCTGGAAATTTGGAATATTTTTTAAGGGCACAAAATGTTTGGAATGTTCTACCTCTGCGTACAAAATATTTAGAACATTCAATACCAGGTGATTCTATACCAGGTTATTCTATACCAAATTTGTCAGGGAGTAGTGTTAGGATTTGTAGAATCTGAATCTTCAATTACAACTTCCTTGTCTATTCCTATATGTATAAATAGAGAAAGAGGTTACAAGTGGGGGTTTTCCTCAATCAAAACCCATTTTTGGACTTAACCTTGAGATTTGATGAAATTGAAAGTATGTAAACATAGAGTAGTGATCAGATCTGAGAAATATAATAGTTTATACCATCATGATGAAGATACCACTTTTAATGTGATAAAGTATATTTATGCAATAGCTTTGACTCAATAAATTAAAAAAATGAAATCGTGAAAAGACAAAACCTTTGTGTGATAGATGTTGGCATTCGCCAAAGTTGGAATAAGAGGAAGAGAGAGAAGAAGAGGGATAGGTTGATATCTCCTCTTTTGATGAAGATTCTTTTTTCTTTACCTCCAATGGGGAAATAAGGTAGATATAAGAAGGAAAACCACCTTGGATTCTTGAGAAGAATATTGGATTATGAGACTTTGAATCTTGGTTTTCCTCAATTGCTTGATGATCTTGATTACTTGCCTTGGTTACTCAATTCCTTCCATACGACCCTTGCATTACCTGAATACTAAAATTCTTGCATGAACTTGATAGTAAAATTGTAGGTCATGGATTGATTTCTAAAACTAACAAAATAAGGAGAAGTAGTGGGTTTATATACTTTCTCAATACATCTTGCCGAGTTAGTTTTACCCAGGTCGGACATAAAACTAAATCTTGCTAGAAATCACCAGATAGGATCCCTCCCCAAATTTGGGCAACATCTCGGGGTAAGTAACATTTTAAAGATGGTGTACCTAGGGAAACAATGTTCCAAAAGTTGTTTCCCATCTAATCACGTCCCAAATTTTTTTTGTGGGCTCCTAGGAGAGTGTTAGTGTACAAGGATTTAAATAAAAACTAGTTATGGGGCTTGGAAAAATTAAAATGGTCGTTGGCAAGGATATATGGTCTAGGAGATGAAATGAATTAAGTAATTGAATGAAAAAAAGAGGACCACACCTAGAAATAGGGGCCAACCTTGATTTTAACCAAGATAGAGTTGAAAGATGGAAGAAAGAGGACTCATATTTTATTTTTAATGCCCACATAAGGTCGTATGACTAAAATGAGCGTAAAATATTCTTTAAAAAGTACACTTAAGAAAGTGCATATTTTTTAGGATGACACACTTCCAAAATCATTTTTCTCTAATAAATGGAGAATAACATTAATATCGCCTCCTAAAAATATATTTTCATTCAATTTTTTCTACAAAGTGGAGACTATAATTGATATTATTTAGAACTCCACCTTGTCGATAAATTTTACTCACTAAAGATTGAAATTAAGCTCACCAAGAATTCCAAAGAATTTTGAAGCCCTTGAGGTCACAATGGCCTTGACTAATTATGAATCCCAGAAGCCTAATTTATTAATAAATTTAGACAATTATTTTATTGTTAATTTAGTTTCATGTAGCATTAGGACTTTAGCCTTTAATTTTTGGATACATCATTTCACCAAATGTTACTCGATATGGGAATTCAAATCCCTAACATTCTTAGATAGGATCTTCAATTATCCTTATGGGGGATCTTCCCCTAACCTGATGTCCATAAAGATGTGAATTTCCTCTAATCCTCTTTTTCTCCATCAATTATTCTTAACTCTGAAAGAGACAACCTTCTTCACCTTTTACCTAATGATTTTTGACAATGATGTTTATTCTTATTTTCAAGATGATTTCTTATTCCCATGACCTCTTCCTCTTCCATACTTTCCTTATCCTCTCGAAACCCAAAAACTTTAAAAATTATCCCAGATTCTTCCTCTTTAATTTTATCCAAATCTAGAATTTTCTAAATGAGATCTTGTTTTACTTGCTAAGCTTCCTCATGCTTAATAAATCAAGGGTCGTAAATTACTAAGAGATCACAAAGTGCATCTAATTGTATTGAAATTAGACTCTCCTAATCTACTATATATGAAAAGTTATATTTTTCTAAGGGACTTGATAGATCGCTTTACACTGAAATCTCCTCTTTTGAAATAAGAGGCTTTCTATGAGCTTCTTGTAGACATGGCTATCCATTTCATTTTTCTCTTATTCATTCTAGGGATAATAATATAAATTTTTTTTTAATTGGTAATAATTGGGAACCTTTCAAATTCTTTTTTTCCAATAACTTCATAGAATCGTAGGTCTAAATAGACTTCTCTTTGACTAATGTTATACTATTCCAACACTTTTCATAGGTCTAAACAAACTTCTTTGTGACTAACTCTATACTCTAATCTTGAATCATTGGATACTCCCTTTCACCATTTGTTAGATAAACCGTCTTTTCCTTCTTATAATAAGATGATAGTTTCCAATTAAATACTCTAAGAAAATTTTCAACTTGAAACTTTATGATATCTACCCCCAGACATACAATCTGAGCGAAACTATTATGTCTACCCATTACACGATTTTAAATTATCAATTGAATTTCTTTTCCATTTATAATATAAGATTAAATAGAACTATCAAGCTTCTTTATGCAATACAAATGATCCAGCTTTGAGAATAATATCACCAACATCCCCAACATAAAATAGGCTAAAAGCCTAGGAGAGAGAGATAATACTATTTCTAGCTTTACACAGGAGTCACAATCTAAATCTTCACTATATTCATAATCTTTTATTTTTTTTAAAACAACTTTGGATTCTATGGATTAAGGGGAAGAACATTAGTTTTGAGGACAGTAGGTTTCAAGAAGGTCTACATCTAGAAGACTCAAAAGGTTGAGTCTTGTCCCTAAAAATCTGCACAATGTTGAGAATCATAGTCCATTAGATAAAATATGTTGTATACCAAATTAGGTTCTTAATAAAAAAATCTTTTGATCCCAAACTCAAAATTTAGAAATAAACTTTACAATAGAAAGAAAAGACTTGGAAGTATTGAAAAGAGAACAAACACAAGGTGGGAGATTTGGATTTCTAAAGTAAACCATTTCATGCTTGAGAAAAATCCCTATTCGATTTTCAAAGGTTTCCAACACATCTAATAGGAAGACTATGGAGTTGAATCTACATTAGATTAAAATTAATGGAACCAAGTCTAGGGTTGAAATGTGGAGTCAAGACTGGCATATAAAGCCGAGAGCTTTTATAAAGCCAACACTTGTTTCAAAACACTATATCTCTTTTATGTTTTGATTTAAAAGTGACTACAAAGAAGTCTAGACCGGCTTGATCTATTTGAAAACCCTCATTTATATCTATCTAGTTTTCATCTATCCATTCAAATAATTATTTTCTATTAGTAGAAATAGCTCCAAAAATTATAGATAAATTCTAGCCATTATAAATCCCTAATCGGTGGTGTTATGGCATCTTCAAAGAACGCAATTCTCAAATCATTTGTTGCTTTTAAGCTTTTGCAAACTCTGCATGTGTTTCATCCTCCTGAAAAACTCGGCTACCAATGATAATTGGACTTTGGATGTTATCAATCTTCGACATCCATTTTCCCAGAATATTTCCTGGGATATCACTTGATTGTCCAGACTTTTTAAAACCTCTACATATGCCAATCTCTCGATAGCCTAAAACCTAGACAAAAAGGACCAAATATGCTCCTCCTGTGATGCCTCTAAACTCCATACAGCGGTTCACCTTGCTTAGTCCATCGTGGCCCTGTGTAAGCTCTATGTTTTGCGTTCTTACAGCCCAATCTGCTTGGCCCTAGGCCTAGTTCTCTCCTTTCTGCCATTATTTTTATGAACTATAGAATAATTGTGCAAATTATTAAGGGCTCCAGCCATTACCCGCCAGATCTCTCGCTACATTTTTTAATGAGAAAAATTTATGAAATTGTGTTGTCACAATTTTCATTCAATTTACATAATATTCAAACAAATTCAATTAAACTTCTATCTTTATTAAAATTAATAAGCAATTTAATGTAGCTCTCTTGTCATTCCAAATAATACCACCGTCAACGTGAATAAAGTTTTTCAATACAGATTTACTAGTCTCAAACATTTTTGACAGTACAATGATAATTTCTTCTAAGCTTTTCAACATACGATCAATACTCAGACTTAAAAATATAGAATTTGTTTTCGTCCATAAATTTGAGAGTTAATTTAATTGTCTGAAATGTAGTAATGTGAGACTCCCAATTCGAACATTCCAATGTTATTTCTTTTGTGCAACAGAGTTTAGAATTTCTAAAGTTTGTTTCGACCTATTCAGGCGAGACAAGGTGACTCCAATGCCGGCACCTGGCAGAGTGCTTGAGCAACCATTGAAATGATTATTAATTATATCTATGTTTTCATATCTTTTAATAATCTATCTTTAAAATATAAGAGACATTCACACCATAGCCAATTATAAGGCAAGGTTATTTGTCACTTAATTAAAGTCAAATTAAAATAATAAACACATAATAATTAATGATAAATATGATTATATTATTTAACATAAGACATTAAGCGCCACCTCCTTTCCAAAAAGGTTATTGATCAATCCACCATAATTAAACCCTTCTTATAAAATACATTTAAACCGAGGACCGACCCAATACCAAAAGGCACCAATGCACACATAAATGTCAAACAATGGTCCCAACTCAAGAGAGATGCACAACCATCTAAGATGGTATTACAGACACTCTCGGAGACGTACTTGGGCGACCAATGAAGTGACTCATAATTTATTTTCTTACAGTACATTCATTAGAAGAAAGGTCGTCATGTGAAGAACGTTCAATACTAACTTTTTCCAATACCCTCAATACTTTACTATGACCGCTTATGACTAATACTCGCAGACATCTTAGAGAATGTATTTATCACTTCTTTATAATCAGTATTACCATATAACACAATTTTTTTTCATATTTGTCGTTTCTTCATTTGAGAAGCACTCTATTTTTCAGTAATACCTATGTAAAATAGTGACTTTTGCAGATCTCTTTGCCTCACGATTGATACACACTTATGTCTATACCTCCACCGCGCTTCACCATCAAGAAAGCCAAAAGGACTATTCACAAAACAAAATGGCACGTCTAGATAAATAGTTGATTTTATTTGCAGGCTCTTTGGTTTCCAATCACGAACAGTGTTAAAGGCATGTGTACGTACAAATATTCCATGCAAAATGACTCGAATAAACCATGAAGACTGTAATGCGTGAGCTGACACGAATAAATTGTGAAAATTCTAATAATGACAATACCTTGACAATGAATATACAATTACTTTGTAATAGTACCTTCGCATTTCCGATTATTTGAAATTAATTGTTGTTATTTGAAAAACAGTAATGTTTGCTCATATCATCTTCATGAACAGCGTCAAAGGCATGTCTAGGCTCCAAGATTCGATCCAGGATAACACAAATAAACTATGAAGACTGAAACGATGAGAATGACAAATTTCGAACATTTGGTTTCACAGGTTGTATCCTTGTACGGTTCGCGCGGATCAATTGATGTGTTAAATGAAATAGGCCTTCATTCGAGTAACTCATCGCATATGTGGGAATGGCATGCGAATTAGACAGGATTCAAGCATCTTTAACGAGGATACGAATATTTTGATAGAAATAAATATGTGCTTTGATCGGACTGGCAACAATTCCATGAATACTCTAGTTGCCTAGGAGGCGATGAAGAAATACATGGCATGTGTTTGTACTTTTCTACCTAATTTTCTTTTGTTAAAAATCTTGTAATTCTTTGAGTTGACAGCATTAAATGAATCACATGTAGCCGTGGTTTAACTTTAAAAAAACTTACCTTTTGCTCTTTCCAATTAGTATGGCATTGAAATATAGTTAGGGGAAGAGTACTACTATTTGCATGTCTTAATTTTGTACATTTGTAGAGTCTAAACTATATGTCAGATTTGAATGAATTTTTGTTGTCTTTGTATGTGAGTCTCAACACGTTAAAACAAATTCTTACCTTTTGGCTTCTAGGTATTAGCAAAACTCCCTATAGAGATCATCAAGCATTGAAGGGTCACAAGTGGTCATTTCAAAGTGTCACCCAATACCTACTCAAAGATACACTATTAGTCGCTTACTCAAAAATGTCAGCTCTTGTGGCCAAATGTTTCATTAGCCGTACACAAATCTCCAAATATTGGTGCACAAATGGGTCAATTACCAACCACAAAAGCTAAAAAATGATTGAATATTGGTAAATGTGTAATCATTATTGAGGCTCCTTTAAAATTAGTAATTGGGGATCAAGTGTGTGTAGGGTATGTAGCTATTGGAACGTCGTTTGATTACTAATACTATTCCCCTAATTTTTTGGGGATAAAATTGTTTTAGCATATTATTTTTCCTTTTTTATCAGATATTATATATTCTTAGTGGTTTGCAATGATTTTTTCTATGAGATATTATTTATTTATATAGTTTTCAAGATGGTTTAATTAGGGAGCTTTTCATTTGTAGTTAGAATTTTCTCCTTTTGGTGCTTTTATCCTTTGTTTGACCTTTTATAAATGATAGATTGAGATAATTTCATATGGGTTTTCCAAAGGGCCTTTCTCCCAGATATATTGGTGTCATCATTTATGCTAATCATAAAATATACTATAGTGTGAATGTGAAACAATCATTGGTAATTTAAGATTATCTATTAGAAAATACTTCTCAGTACTGTGGTAGATATGTCTTGTGAAAAAATAAAGGATAGAATCATTATTTTTCAAAAATATTAATTTTATCTATTTTTCATAATAAAATTAAGATAAATTATTTTAGTCAACAAATAATCTCATATTGGAAAAAGACCAGTGCTTCCTGCTATGTTGCCTCCCGCTTTGTTGCTTTTCTCTGGTGCCTTCCATGAGGCCTCCCTTGAGGGACCCAGAGTGGATTTCTTGCGTTTCCCTACTAAGTTCTATGCAAGTTGGTTTGAATGGTGTGCCCTTGGGATTCTTCTCGGTCTCTCCCCACAGAAGTTTGGATCTACTACTCAGACCCTTGATAATGATTCTTCCTCTATTGCTATGGTCTTTCCTTTAGTTGTGACTCATGTTCATACTATATCATATTTCCTATCTTCTGCGGAAGTGTCTATGGGTTAGAGTCAGGAACCCCTGCCCAATTTTATGGAAAAAGTGCAAGGTATTTCATCCCCTTCTTTGAATCCCATGATCACTTTATTTGGGTTTGGTGCTTCCTATAAGTTCAGTGGTAGTACTATATAGGTCTTTGATGACATTCTTGTTTACATAGTTAATGATCTATAACTTTATCTTGTTGGCAAGTTCTTGTCATTCAAATCATCCATTGACTAGTTACGCAAGTAGGCTGTGAGTAATTTATGCCTGAAAGGTATTGTAAAAATTAATGTGATGACTCACAACTTGTTTGTTTTCAGCTTCTTGAATAAGTAAGACCTCCTCTTTGTGATGACAAATGGTCCCTAGACCTTTGGGAGTAATCAACGCAACATCTTGGTGATGGCATTAAGTTTTGTCATTAGTATACTTAAGTGAAAAACATGATAAAGGTCATTGGTATAGGCATAACCGACGGACAACAAGCATACCCGACGAAATGACAATGTTTATCATGAAAATGCTAAGTATAGAATTGCCCGACGAACACTGACAAGAGTTCAACCGACAACAAAGCATAAAGGACATCACCAATGGTACAGTTTTGGGAACATCACCGAGAGAGCAGAAAAGGCAGGAACCCGACGAAGAATTCAATTAAAGGACACCGACGGAGTAGAAAAACTGATAGAGCAAAGAATGTAAGAAAACTGAAAGACTCACAGAGCAGACCGACCATCAGAAGTGACAGTCAGTTACAGAACCTACAAAAAGTGGATCTGACTTTCCACGTCAAATAAAACATTATAATTCTATTTTAAGAGTTTTTTATTTTTTTTAAAACTTTAATTGAGGGTCAAGCAAGCATATTGTAAAATGTTTTAAAGCATCCTGACAGATCTAAAACATAACTAACTAAAGATCAAGGTCAAGTTGTAAACCTTGGATCTAGAGTTAATCTGAAAAGTGTGAATCAAGAATAGAGCTAGAAACTAGTATAAATAGATGTTCAATCATTTTTAATAGATTACATGAAGTAACCTGGATAACTGATTGTAGCAATGAAGAGCATCTAAGCAGTAGAAGAGAATTCATGCAAAGTTCAGAAATAGATCATATCAGTTATCAAGAACATAGACAAGGCTACTGACGAGTAGAGCAAGGTATCACTCAATCACTCAAGGTG
Source organism: Thuja plicata (assembly GCA_018584345.1). Taxonomy (NCBI): domain Eukaryota; kingdom Viridiplantae; phylum Streptophyta; class Pinopsida; order Cupressales; family Cupressaceae; genus Thuja; species Thuja plicata. The sequence goes on from MU228266.1 coordinate 25,586, forward strand.
ATTACATTTACATTGTAAGATTTATAGAATCTATTATTAGCAATTAGAGATTGCATACGCTATCAGATCAACATTTATATTGTAGTTGCATTCTAACAAGTGCATCACATCATAAATCCTTTTGTAGAAGGTGGACTTAACAGTTCTTTGATAAATCTCTTAATAGAGTGCACACTTAAGAGTTTTACTAAAGATTCAAACAAAGTAGATCCTAACAGGTCTCCACTCTAATACTCCTAACAGGGTAGATCATTGTAAGTGATCAAATTGTAAGCCTTAATCGGCTCCCTTCTTATCTATAGATAGTGAATTTTTGTGGGTAGACATCCCCACTGCAGTTTTTATTTCCTAACATGAGTTTTCTGCGATATCATATCTTGTGTTATGTGTTATTTATTTTCATGTATGTTTCTTGAATGTTTACACATGCAAAGAACTTATATTATGATTTCACATACATAAAGAAAGATAAAAAAAATAGATAAGAATATACAAATCTGATGACACAAAGGTTAATGGGCCAACCACATAAAAGGTTTTAGAGGTACTGATTCACTCCTCTCTTAGTACATCATTCCAATAATTCCAATAATTGGTATTAGAGCTAAGTCTCTTTCTTGAAAAGCTAAAAGACTTAAGAGAAAAGATCCACACAATGGAAAAGTACAGACTGGACAAGACTGTTGAGAATGAGCAGTTACAAATTTAGATTTACTATGAGCAGTATAAAGAGGTGAGAGTAAGCATGAGGAAGTTGCTTGATGGAAGAAATATTATGGCAAATACACTTAATAAGAAAGATTATCAAGAAGAGGAGATCCTAGATTACTTCAACTCAACTTAATCCGCTACAAGCAAAGCATCAGACAGATCAGTAGAAGAGATCACAAGTCTACAAATAGTCAATCTACATATGATAGAGAAAATCAAGATGCTACAAATTGGTCAAGAGACCCAGATGGTAAAAATGATTGATGTCATGAATGACTCAAGAAAAGATGAATTAGAGAGAACATTGGCTATTGATGATAGGAGGAAAATTATGGAGAAGTTACAATAAAAAGAATTAGAGATTCAAAGACTTACTGATCATCACAATGAGATTACTAATCAGATTATTCTTATTAGTCAAGAGGAAAATAGATTAAATACTGAACTCATTGAAAGAATACAGATCATTGGTGAGCTAAGGGAAGAAAATGAGAAGCTAAAGCATGAAGTCAAAATTCAGAATCAGCACAATGAATTGATCAAGAAAGCTACGGATAGCAATAAAAGAATGGATGATTTCCTTGGCAGACAAAGAAGAGTCAACAACTACACAGGAATAGGGTACACTAACAATGGAGAATCATCTAATCAATTAGATCAAAGGAATGTTTATGCAACTCCAAGAACCAAGAAGCTGTCATGCAATCACTGTGGAAAACCAACCCATACCTCAAACATTTGCAGAAACAAAATAAAAGGTACTCCTCAATCACAATCTACTTTCATTGGTAATTGTTATAAATGTCACAAGAAAGGACACAAGGCATTTGAATGAAGATCCAAGGTGACAAATCCAAAGAAGGAAACCAAGTACTGTCCTACCTGCAAAATGAATGGACATACACATCAAGAGTGTTGGAAAAGGAATAAGAAAGCTTGGACACCAAAAGAACCTGATAATGGCTACAAACTGACAAGAGTTGGTAACTCATATGTTTGGACTACAACACATGGGTAAATTTGCACAGCACGTGGAAGGTATGGTCATATATCTGCCAACTGTATGAGAAAATGGACTAGAAAACCAAGAGGATGGTTCAATCTAGGTATGACATGTTTACATTGTCATAACATTGGACATGTGATAAAAGATTGCAAAGACTGACTGACAGAAACAAGCACTTATCCCAATGGAAACACCATTGATGACATCAAGAAGATGAGAAACAAGATGTGGGTAAAAGCTACAAACATTGAAGGTGCTGGAAAAAGCAATGCAAATGATGACACCCAATCTAATGGATCTGGTGGCATAACCATTTCCAACTAAGTTGCACAAGTAAGTATGGAACTGCATTATGACAAGTTATATTATGCATCGGTTCCATAATATATTGATCATATAGACAAATTAGCATTATTGAAGATGCACTATATTGTTACTTGTAATATTATTGAAAAACAACCATCGGTTAATGGATACAAATTAGCATCGATAAATACACACAGAAAAGTTGACATTACTTACCAAAATGTATCAGTCATTACACAAAATCCAAGTCACTAAGTGTAAACTGACAGACATCGGTGATCCTTGAGCCTACAAAAGTTGTTGTCGCCATTTTACTGACAATCATCGGTGAAGTCACCAAAACTGCTAGCAACCCCGACACTTTGCGCCTACATCGAATATGTTATTTATGCCTCAACTGACAAACTTAGTCTTTGTATACCGATGAGTTGTTGGGCATTAATGACAACTTAGGGCACAAAATTTATAAAAGAGCGATGGAAGAACTCGTTTTGCACCCCTGATTTTTGAGCAACCAAGCAGAGCTAAGCAGTGCGATTGAAGAGAAGATTAAAGTGTGACCTCAGCAAGATTTTAACACAACTCAAAAGATTCATGAGAAATCATAGAGATTCAGTAAGTACCTACATTCACCGATCACACTTTTTATTTATGGGAAGCCCTAAAATTTCAAAAATGATGGCATCTACTTCAAGAATTGAAAAATTGAAAGAGGATAAGAAGAAAATGATCAATCTTATCAGCAACAACACTTGTGTTGAACCTAAATACAAGTTGCACCCAGAAATTGCATCACAACCTGATGATTCTAGAGCATTATCTAGAACCCCACCTAGGGTTTTGTTGGTAGAAGATGTAAGGTCCTATATACATTGCAAGATCTCTGAATTAGGAGATCTGGACCTAGACAATGCCTATAAAGCACTATGTGATGAAGCTGGAAACCTGAAAGAAGAGCACAAGCCTCTGGAAGTGAAAGGTCTCATGAATGCATTACATTTTCTTAGAATTTTTAAGAACGAATGGATATGGATAGTTCTCAGTAGAATGCATAACCACACATTATGGCTTAATGAGCCAAAACAATTAGCAAAAGATGTTATTCATGTAGCTACTAGATATCCTACAACCGATAAGCCACAAGCTCACAAGCACCCATCCTTGAAGGAAGTGGAAAAGGTAATGGGTGCAAAATCAGACAAGACAGGTCTCAAGGTCAGCGCTATCACCGACGAGGAACTCAAGTTTGGTGCATGTGTGGTAGGATACAAAATATTTTAGGCTAGTAAAATGAACAACATAGCAAGCACTGCTATGAGCACAACATACAAGATCATAAAACTAGGAAAGAAGATGGATCTTGCAGAGATTTTATTGAATCAACTTGACGAGAACAAGAACACCATAAGATCTTCAAAGACAAACACCTGTAAGTTTGGTTCTCTAATCATGTGCATATTCTTTTACTTTGAAGAATACTTTCCTTCCATAGGCAAAGTAGTATGGGACACAAGAAAACTGGTCACAATATAGATATGTGAGCATATAGAGTCATTAGGAACAGACTTTGATGACCTAATGAATGAGTATTTCAAAGGATTTATAGAAAAGATGCAAGCTAGAACTAGGATACCTGAGAGTTTGATAGAAGAACACAAAGAGGACATATGTTTTATGGTAAATACTGATTTTACCTATATCAAACCAGTAGTACCTAGGAAATCCTGGCAATCACCACTAGAATATGAGATCAAAATAGGACAAGCTACTAAGCAGATCAACGAACTATTCAATGAACCAGTGGACAAAAAGAAAGAAAGATTTGGCACTTATGAAGAAGCCAAACCAAAGATCAAGACAAATCTTGCTGTCAATAAAATTATAAACAAGAAGAACAAAATGGTTAAAAACTTAACCAAGAAATTTGTATTTACTGAACAAGGTGAAGAGGAAACAGAAGGAAAGGAGGAACAAACCGAGGGCTAGTCACCTATTGGTGAAGATATAGAGAAGAATGACTCAGAGGGTACAGAGTCAGATTCACCACCTCCTCCTCCATCTAAGAGATCAAGAACAACAACCACTTCAAGAACAAGAAGCAAAACTGCAAAGGAAACAACTCCTCGACCACTAAAGAAAGGAAAAGTGAGAACCTATAAGAGAAAACCTGTCTCACCAAAAGAAAAAAAGACCAAAAGGAGGAAGATGAAAAGAACTAGAGAAGATCTAGAAGACTCAGCCATGGATGAAGCTGACATAGATGTGTAGAAAGGGAAAGAACCCTTGATTCCAAAGACAATTGATGAAATATGTAAGAACATCTCAAAATCACCATCTATTTTAGATCCTAACATTAGGAAATGGTTGAAATTTAATCGAGAGGGTCAAAAAAAGATAAAAGAAGCTATTATAGCTAAAATGTACAAACACCATTATGTTCCACTACAATTCTCAGAATATGACGTTCCCAAGGAACTATCAGCGAGATTGTCGACAAGATGGACATTTTCACTACATCAGGAAAAAGAGATAAGAGAAAGAGTACTTATTACTCTTATGCCTTCTGATTCAAAGGAAGAAATAAATGAAATGATGAAGAATTATGAAAAGGAGTTCTCACCTCAAATGAGAGCATACAAATTTCTCAAGGGAAAGCTCATTGAGCTAGATCAAGACATCATTAAGAAGTGGAGCAAGATACTTAACAAAACCATCAAGGAAGCTAGACCGAAAAAGGAATAAATCATCATTAAGGATGCTAAAGATGACTCATCAGTGGAATTAGACAGAGAAGAGAATGAGGTAATTGACAACCAAAATACTGAAGTTGCAGATGAGGTATGGCCCGACACAACTCTTGACAAAAATCAGAGTGAAGAAAGTCAAATTCCACCAAGTCCAATTCATATTGACTTGAGTAATGAAGAAGAGGTTACCAAAGAAGAATTGACAATACAAGGTAACATAACTAAAGATATCACTGATGAAACATGGTTGGATAACATCATCAATGACACTGTAAGAAAAGACCCTGCAAAAGAGGTGCAAAAATATGAAAATATCAATATTGCATAGGGCAATACCGATGAATATGATACACCTACTGGCACTACAGAGGTCAATACACCGACCAACATGAAAATTTTGATACAAGCTATTAATATTGAATCAAGTCATGAGAAATCATCTAAGAAAGATGATGATATACCCAAAGACATGGGTAATGATGAAAATAAAGATGCATCGGACACTCAAAAATATACAGATATAGAAATGAAGGATGCAATAGACACTCAGCAAGAGGTGTCTACTAAAAAAGTCAAAGGAGAAGATAATAAAACAGATGAAACATTGAGAAATGTTGAAGAGAAAGAAAAGAGTGAAGAAGTTAAGCAGGATGAGAGCATGAAAGAAAAGGAAGATAAATCTGTTGATACACCCAAGGCCAATGAAGAGATGTCTTCACAAAACCAACCGGTGGACTCTAAACAAAAAAACAACAAGATGCTTCATCTTCTCGACATTCACCTACAACATCAATCCAATCTCAAGTATATAAATTGTAGTTCACCAATCTATCTCCCATCCAAAGAAGAAGAAGAAGAAGAAGAAGAAGGTAAGGAAGAAAGACATCTTGGCTGTAACACTTGATGAGGTAATTGAAATACCCAAGTGGGAAGTATCTACCCTAGATACTGAAGCACTTCAAAAGTTTGGAGCTCTGTGTCAGTAAAAAGCAAATCAAGATAAAATGAAAAAGGCACGTAGGGAATCCCAAGCACTTGATAAAGCTAGGGACATGCTCCATCAACTTGTTCTGGATATCAAAGTTGAAAATGACATATTAGTCATGGAACAAATTGAAGTTCTTACTGACGCCATCACCAATCAAAATGTAGATGCAGAGAAGGCAATGGAAGAATAGGCAGAGATGAAATATCAATACAAACTCATTTAAAAGATCAACCAAGAAGTGGCAGAGAACAAGGTAAAGATCTTTGAATTAGCAAGTCAATTAGAACCTATGATTGCTGAATTTGTTACCTTAGTCCAGAAGTTGTGCACACTATAAAATTTCACAAAAGAAAATCGTGAAAAGTTGTCCCAACTAGATTCAAATCTGATAGCTAGTGCACAAAGTTTAAGCTTTGATGCAAATACAATAAAGCTGCATCATGAAAAGATCACAGAGGTAAATAGATTGAGGCAAGAGATATGGGATGCAGAGACATAGTTTGGAAATGAGGTTACCGAGCTACAGGCTCACATTTTGCCAAACCTCACCACTCTACAACAACACATAACAGATGCAAGAAATTTGATCTCAACCCCAGAAATGTCTGTGGTAGAAAACATATATGACATGCATGTGAGGATAACACTTGAGTACATGGCTCTTGAAAATTTGAAGGAGAAATGGGAGAAGATGATGGAGGAAATCAAAGCCTCACACTCTCACATTTTTTGACATGTTGTAAGTACCTTTGCCCTCATTATCAAAAAAGGAGGAATGTATAGTACATATGTACAATATACTACTTTAGAAGAAAGGAGATAAGGATATGTATAATGTATGTACAACAAGGATAGATATGTACAATATATCAGAAAAGGGAAACAAAAAGGAGAAGTCAATTATATGTACATAAAATTACACTTACCGACATATGCATAGGGGGAGTCATTTCATGACTAAGGAAGAAGTATACACAGGTGTACATACTAATACATCAAGTATGTTGCACATATTAGTTTTTGATACTAATGTCAAAGGGGGAGATTGATGACATTAAGTTTTTCCATTAGTATACTTAAGTGAAAAACATGATAAAGGTCATCGGTATAGGCATAACCGACGAACAACAAGCATGCCCAATGAAATGACAATGTCTATTGTGAAAATTCTAAGTATAGAATTTCCTGAAGAACACTAACAAGAGTTCAACCAATGACAAAGCATAAAGGACATCACCGACAATATAGTTTTGGGAACATCGCCGAAAGAGCAAAAAAGGTAGGAACCCGATGAAGAGTTCAATTAAGGGACACCAATAGAGTAGAAAAACTAATAGAGAAAAGATTGAAAGAAAATTGATAGACTAACAAAGCAGCCCGACCATCAAAACTGACAGTCAGTTACAGAACCCGCAAAAAGTGGATCTGACTTTCGACGTGAGATAAAACATTGTAATTCTATTTTTAGAGTTTTGATTTGTTTTAAAACTTTACTTGAGGGTGAATCAAGCATATCGTAAATGTTTTAAAGCATCCTAATAGATCTAAAACATAACTAACTAAAGATCAAGGTCAAGTTGTAAACCTTGGATCTAGAGTTAATATGAAAAGTGTGAATCAAGAATAGAGCTAGAAACTAGTATAAATAGATGTTCAATAATTTGTAATAGATGAAATGAAGTAACTTTGATAAATAATTGTAGCCATGAAGAGCATCTAAGCAGCAAAAGAGGATTCATGCAAATTTCAAAAATAGATCATATCAGTTATCAAGAACATAGACAAGGCTACTGATGAGCAGAGACAAGGTATCACTCAATCACTCAAGGTGATTACATTTACATTGTAAGCTTTAAAGGATCTGTTATCAGCAATTAGAGATTGCATACACTATCAGATCAACATTTATATTGTAGTTGCATTCTAACAAGTGCATCACATCAGAAATCCTTTTGTAGAAGGCGGACTTAAAAGTTCTTTGATAAATCTCTTAACAGAGTGCACAATTAACAATGTTGCTAAAGCTTCAAATGAAGTAGATCCTAACAGGTCTCCACTCTAATACTCCTAATAGGGTAGATCATCAGAAGTGATCAAATTGTAAGCCTTAACCGGTTCCCTTCTTATTTGCAGATAGTGAAGTTTTGTGGGTAGACATCCCCACCGCATTTTTTACTTCCTAACAGGAGTTTTTTGCTATATCATATCTTGTGTTATGTTTTATTTATTTTCATGTATGTTTCTTGAATGTTTACACATGCAAATAACTTATACTAAGATTTCACATACATAAAGAAAGATAAACATATAGATAGGAATATACAAATCTGATGACACAAAGGTTAATGGGCCAACCACATAAAAGGTTTTAGAGGTACTGATTCACCCCTCCCTTCTCAGTACATCACTCCAATAATTCCAACACTTGGCCCTTTGCAAATGGGAATCGGGGTTGGAGCTGTAATATGATATGGGGGCTTAAGCTCCAACTTGGGTGTGACTCTCGAGCCTACACTTATAATTCTTAGATAATGAAGTCTTTCGTTGCATTGCTGATTTCTTTGGTTACTCCCAGGAGGTTGATAGGGTTACACAGCTAAAATTATGCCTCTTTTTGTACGTATTTATGTTAATATAAGGTAAACTCGGTGTTACCTACCCACATTACTCTTAAGTCCAAATATGATTCCTATCTTCAACCCCTGGAGTAAGAGTTTTCAACTTCCTATCCTTGGAGGAGAGTCGTCATCAACGGTTGCTTCTTTAATGATTCAAAAATCCTCAGAGTCTGCAAAATCCAAGATGAGAGCATTTTATTCAACTTCGTTGGGATCTAAGGGTGCTAGTTGGACATCTTTCGTGAAGGAATCAATGCCTTAGAAGGATTATATGCTCGAGTCTAAGGGAATGACTTTCATTGATGCTTCTATGAAGCAAAGTTCAGCCAATGACATTTTGGAGTCAAGTCTTAAGGTGTCGACCCCTATCCTTAACCAATCCTAGTGGGCAATTCTTCATGAGGTGATTGTGTAGTTAAATATTCAAAACTCAAAGGAAGGGATAGAACAATTTAAGGTTTTATTGGGGATTCCTCTACCAATACTAGAAGACTCTAAAGAGAAGGATATATCAAAATCAAAATATAACAAAGAAAACTATTTCCCATTTAACTCGCTTGGACCTTTTCTTGACCTTTTACGCTCCACTAGCATGAAGGGACATCTTGGTGTCTTGAGATTCTCTTCAACCCCCCCTCCTAAAGGGTCCAAAGTGATTTATTTGGATGATAATGAGGATTTAAAATTGAATGTAGTAGAAAATATAAAGTGGAAAAAGAGACTTGACGTAGGTAATGATGGTAAATAGGGTAGACCTTCTCAAAAAGTAAGCACAGAAAGGGAAAGAGAAAGTGGTTGGTAGTGGAAAACAAAGAACTATGGATGGGTTCTTGATAGAGGTGTTCTCCATAGATTCATCTTGACTCAATACTAGCCCTTTCCATAGGTTCAATAGGGATTCTTCTCAAACCCTAATCCAAAGGTGGAACACTTGGTTCAACTACCCCTCAATCCAAGAACTTGTTTATCAATTAAGACTTCATGCTTCACTGAATCTACTAGGGTAGATTCCACCAATCACATGCAAATCACTCATAGAGTCTAGCATGGTTGTGACCATTTCACATAAGTTCATTTGACTCAATTCATGAAGGTTTAGATTTAGATTTCAACTACTCACCAATCAAATGCATAAAATCTAATAATAGGGCTAGGTGTTTTTTGTAGCCCTATCCAGGCTCCAAAATTGGATTAACTCACAAACATTACAAATAAGCTCCCAAACTCCTGTTGGATTTAGTTAACCTTTTGTAAAAATCAAAGCATTCCTAGGGTTAGGGTTCCTCAACTCCTTCATACAGTGGGTCAAACGTGGTATGGACTGTGTCCTTAAAATAGGGCAAACTGGTTCAATCCTTGAAATTCTTCACAAAATATGATGAAATGGATTCATTGGCCTCCATAATTTATCTGAGGGTCTTTTCACCTCCCACTAATAATCTTCCATCCATTGGATTTCACCATTTAATCGAACCATTCACTCTGCAACTTTATGTTCCTCTTTTTCGCCTAGGGAAAGAGCTCATAAATCATCGTTAGCACTTTTGCAACTAAAACCACAATAAAAAGTATGTACAAAGGCTTCTCTTTCATTCCTCTTAGGCCCATTCACTTTCCATGGTGGGAAAATCTCAGAGGATCCATTTGTCTATGTACAGTCCAGACTAGTCTAGTGAACACAAAACTAGAAGAAGAATAAATTTACAACTTCAAAATGAAACCCAAAAACAAACTACTCCACACAGGATTAGGAAATAATGATCAAAAGATAACTACATTGAAAATCCACTCAATTTAATCCATCTGAAACACTATGAAGAAAAAACACAAAAATATAATTGTTTAGAGTCTGCACTTTGCTATTGATTGAAATTTTATCAAAATGACACTAAACGGTATTTGTGGGAGTCATTTACACATTAATTTTTTGTGCCGCTATTATCAAATCTATCAGAGCATTATTTTTAATCAAATTTATCGAAAGCTAAATAAAAAATGTTCAAAATTTTGAAAAAAAATCTACTAAATTCAAAAAATCATTAAATTCTTATAAATTGCAAAATATTTCTAATTTACCTCCCGAGGTGGCATAAAAGGCTGCTATCTCAATATTTTTGTATCTGGGGCATATTTTCATGGCTCGGACATCAAGAAAACCTTTTCACATCTAGCGTATTAGTCAAATCAAATTTTTAATCATAGATATTCAGGGAATCAGTTCATCATCACATCATCTAGGGCATTTATCAAATCTCTAAAATCCCGCCCTAGAATCCAAAGAGAAATTAACCTAACTAAACATAATGATGATGCCATAATTTTTAAAAAACATTAATCAATAAAATTTTAAATATATATTACAAATGTGGAAGTAAGTACAACATAAGTTAAGACATTAAACTAAAGAGCATAAAATCGATTAACATTCACTAGGATTCAAGCACATGGTTTCTTAACAACATTAACCAAACTACTAAGATCAACCATAAAGGAACCTAACATTCATATATTACAATTAAATAACAAGATATACGACCATTATATTAATATAAGCAAATATACAAACAATACGATAAAATTCATACATTATGGCTTACATAAAGAACATCTTCCACTACACATGTTGTAGGAATCATAATAATGAATCAATACATAATAACAATTACATAAACATCTCATGAATGGATATCTCAAATCAATAACTATTTTTTTTATATTTCTACAATAAAAATATATGAAAAAATTATTTATACATGAAAAGCCCTATTTTTTTAACATTTCTACAACAAAACTAAAAAAATTTACCATATAGATTCATTTTTTATAATAAAAATAAACAAATCCTAATATAAATTGATAAAACAAAGTTTTTAAAAAAATGAAAAATAACAAAAAAAATGAAAAAATATAAAAAATAGCCTACTTGGAGGGGTTTTTGTCTGGAGAGGAAACAAGGTGAACCTCTTGAACTCAGTGGACATTTGTGAAAAATGAGTCCACCCTGTTTAAAAAAAAATTAAATAGGTTTACATAATGGGGCCCCGCTTAGAAATAGCGTCGCGTTCTATACGTCACCCCATTTTGAAACGGGGTGACATATGGAACATGACCCAATTTCTAAGTGGGGCCCCATTTTTTAAAAAGATGGTTCACAATCTCGTAGCTGGAAGGATTCATTCAACTTTAGTCTTGGGATCTCAACCCATAACGACACTACATTTTTATGAGTGGGACCCCATTTTCGAAAAGCCTTTTCCATGAAAATGACTAAGTGTAAAAGTTCCATGAGAAGAAGACACATAATATGTCAGTTCTTAATATATTTTGGTTGGTCCAACCATTTTATATTGATTGTTTAGTTCAACTAAAAATCAATCTCTTCAGGTTTTTTTTACTATGAATGTGATTTCATTTCAACTAAAATATTGAGACATTTATGCCTCATCTTTTCACCTTCTCACCCTAATTTATTGTAAAGATGACAAGATAACTATTGACTAATTATTATATTTGAGAAATGATGATTTATAGGTTCAGAGCTCTCTCCACATTAGCAAAGCTCTCAAAAAATACAAACATATTGAGGTACAAATCAAAATCTCCTAAAGCATTGATTGACAAATGTTGGTAGGAATTATCATTTGCATAATGGGAAAAATATTTTCTATAAACTATAGACTATGAGATGTTAGGATTAAGGTATACTAAGAGGGGGGTCAATGATTATTACAGCAATTTAAACTTAAACTTACCAAATTCTAACTTAACCAAATAAATGTTGAAATGAAAAGAACATAAACACAAAGTACACCACTCATAACACCATGATTTTGTTCTCGAGTAAACCTTGGCCAAGGGAAAACCCTAGTGGGGATGATACCCTTAATTATGCACTAAAATTATTGTGTCCCTGTTAGGAGACCTACCCCTATAAGGAGTTGAGTATTACATTACTATATTTCCCTATTAAACGAATACAAAACCTTGTTAGGGGTATACACTGATAACACTGCTCTTACAACCAAAAATCTATCTTCATTATAATACTTTATTAGAAATGAACTTACACAAGAATCTTCTATGCTTAAGTAGTTCTAGTTGTAGTTCGCATCACCATTTTTCATATTACAAAATTACAATGCATCTATTCATTTGGTCATATTCATCTCCTAATTTGCTTCTCAAAAGCTCTCCATCTATATACTTTATCACATACCCAGTCGGCTCCCAAATACATTACAAAAATGTGATAAACACTTATACAAAACTTAAATACGAAGTCAGGGACCATACATTATCAAAGTAAGGGTAATACCCAATCCAAATCAAAATTGGCACATTTGGATTCCATTTTATACTCCCTCAATCATCATGATTGTTCAACTGCTTTGTTTCACTGCTTCACTAACTTTGCAAGACTTCAATTATTTGTATCTTTCATCTCTGAAATCCAAAAGTGAAGAGACCTTAACAGATGGTCTACTAAATCCAAAAATGTTTTCCTCTAATGTCGCATGAATTCATTCAACATGCATGGTGCTTTTTGCCCAAAACTATACTCATGAATCTAGTGAATTACCTCCTCGACTAAGTCATTTTAAAAAATCTTGACTCCAAAACTACATTCCTCTTCAAGAGACCCTACATAAATATAGTGTTTCCATAAATTAAAACCCTTATACACTCCTAAATGAGCCACTTTCCAACAATCTCTCCCTTTGGCATTGATGGCAACACTTTGTGTTTCCATAAATGACTAAGTGCCCAATACAAAAATAATGACTAAGTACTTTGCTTCATATTATTTCTTCTATATTTGTTGTACTGTTATCAATTTATATTTTATATCTTTCCTCTATATATTTTTCTCTTTCCTCTATACATTTTTCATATCTTCTTCTCCCCCTTTCACATCAATGGCAAAGGTATACAAAAATTTAGTATATATATAGCAAAATTTGTACAACTGATTACCAAGCAATTTCAAACCATCTTCAGTACATGTTGGAAAGAGCTTTCCATGATCTTCACTTATTTAGTCATGATCTTTACCAAAATATGACCCACATAGATTAGTCTATTCAGTGAAAATGATTATGTTTATGCTCCCTTCAGCTCTGTAGGCATTTTTTCTCTGAGGGCCTTCATTATCTTCTCCATGTCAGAGTGGTGTATCTCAAGACTTGATAGTTTAGGAGTGATCAAACTCTTCAGCAGACTAGATATTCCCATAACTCTCCCTTTCTTTGTTTCCAACACACTTATTTTGTCCAGGATTTTGGACACTTCCTTTTCTAGCTCTAAAGTAGTGTGTGAGGAGGTCTCACAATTGTGTACCAGCTTGTCTAGAGTCTTCTTGTCATTATCAATGATGTCCTCAATATTCTGAATCTGTCTAATAGTATTTATACAATAACTATATATCTTCCTTCCATGTGTCACACAACCCTTTTCTTTATAAATTGAATTGCCCAATATGCCCAAGTCCCATGCAATAGACTTGCATACTTCCTCTAGCTTCTTTGCTAAATAGGTTTTCTTAGCTTTGGTCTCAGCAATCTTCTCCAAATATTTATAGTGACTGTCAAAGTCATCTAGCACCTTCTCCAAGTTCTGTGTAGTGTCCTTTACTTGGAAAGTGAGAGGTACATTTATAAGTTTGTTGATGGTGTCAATATCCCTTTCCAATACACTTGAATTCTTAAATGTTTTTTGCTTTAATCTCTCCTTGGATTTTGCAAATGCGATATAAGATAGCTTCAAAAGCTCATCTTCATCCATACTCTCCACATATGAACTCAATGTTTTCTCTCCACTTTCCAACAATAATGTTGAAGAAATAGGTGTCATTGTTTATTGTTTCACTTCAACCTTACTCTTTCGTTCCTTCATAACCTCAGCAATGCTCACATGCTCTTGACTCTTAGAGGGCTCTTCCTTAGTATATTTTACATTGTCGTTATCATCACTAACATCAATCTTAGGCACAATGTTAGTATTTCCTTCAAAAGGGCCATTTGTATCCAATGAGGTGTACAAAGTCATAGTCACACTAGCAAACAAATAAATTAGGTTACTTTACTATACTAACAAACTGACAGTTATCTTCTCCATCTATAGGTGAATCAATGTTTATTATTGTAGGCTTTGAGTACTCTCCCCTTAGGATGTTTTTAGGCTTAGTAGCCTTAGGTTTAGGAGGTGTGAGCTTCTTAGGTTTTTTTTCCATTAGAATTTTGTCAATCACCTTGTGAGTATCCCCAATTACCTCATCATATTTCCTTCACATTATCTGGATCAGTTTGGAATTAGTTCTTAATAGGGGTTTTAGTGCATTAATAGTTCTTTCATGCTCATAAAATGATATCACTAGTAATATGTTCTCAATAGCTTTTATTATGATTTGGTCATCTTCTTGTAGTGCTAGTTGTATGCATATATGTGTATATATATGCATATATGTATATATATATATATATA
>MU228266.1:48504-86185 GCA_018584345.1 Thuja plicata
GCTCAAGCGCGGGGCTCAAATCAAAGAATAGGGACACCTCCTTTTGCATCGCACAAGTACTCTAAACGAGCTTTCTAACGAATATAGATTTGACAAATTTTGAATTAATTAGGTCTATGTTTTTTGATGTGCATCAGATGTAGGTTTTTTATCAAATATAAACTTCTAGGTTTGACATTCAATGAAAAATAGTAAAAAATAGAAATTTTTTTTTGAAAAATAACAGTGCCCTCCAGTTTCGAGTCTTCTTTCTATCAAAAAAAATAAATTGAATTTTGATAAATACACAACAAGTTATCAGTTACGTAGTCAAGGTATGACAAAATTACAGTTGACTCTACTTCAAACGTTCATAAAATATGCAATAATAATGATAATGTCATCAAACCAATTGCATGCCCTCCATATGGATGTTACAAAACCAAATTCCAAAGAAGCACATTGATATCTATCTTAGAAAAAAAGTTATTTTGTACGAAGTCATTGTACCTTTTTGAAAAAGACATTTTCAGCAACATAGCAGTTTTAGTGGGAGAAAAAAAAAACATTAAAATCAATTAAAAAAAAAATAAAAAAAATATATTTAGAATCTAGACAAAAAATCCTAAAAGACTCTAGTTTACTTCGTCTTCCGATTTCAAACAATTTAACGACAATATGCATCCGAATGTGAAATTTTTTCTCAAAATGTAGAGTTCAATGTCCGTTTAGGCAAAAAAGTGTAACCCACTATTGTGGTATCACCCACATGTTGGCACAAAATATGAGGTATGATGGATTCCAGTGTAAGGGAACAATCATAAGTGGCACCCCATGTTTGAAAGTACAAAAGTATTACCCTCAACTACATTTGCAGTCTGTAGATGATTATGTCTGAGTCAACGATGCCTTTGCAATTTGTATTGTAAGGAATTTGCAGAAAAGACTGCACATAAGGTTGTTAGTTAGGGAAGTGAAGATGGTGGAGGAATATGGGGCTTGGTTCATTTAGTTTCCAGCTTTCTCCTATATCAGAGTTCAAGGATTTTCAGTGTAGCCATCGAAACTCCCACGATACCCCACTAATAAGATGGTCTTGTT
The DNA here is from genome assembly GCA_018584345.1 of Thuja plicata. Lineage (NCBI taxonomy): Eukaryota > Viridiplantae > Streptophyta > Pinopsida > Cupressales > Cupressaceae > Thuja > Thuja plicata. The sequence continues at coordinate 49,585 of MU228266.1, forward strand.
AGAGATCACTCGACAACTGATACTGTATTATAAAATCCAAAAGGGAAGGAAAAAGATCATTTTGTAATTCCCAATTTCCAGAGGAAAGGAAAAAGTTGAAATTTCTTCATGCTTGAAGGCAATTGGAAGGTCATATGATGAATTGCATTTATTTCATCTTCCGCTTTTTCCAAGAAGGACAAACTATGATGTGTATAAAAAATTAGAACGATGGTTGGTGCAAGATATCAGCACAAGATTCACATTGAAGATTTTTGGGCCAATATTGCAAATGAAAATGAAATTAGGAAAATGATCTATTCTAGATTGCCACTCAATTTAATCAAAGCATGCAAGATCTTCCAAGGGCGTAATCAGATGGGAGAAGATTTAAATGTATTATAAAAATGATACAACCCATAGAAGGAAAAGAGCATCCATCTGTATGACTAGTCAAGGAAAGAGATTAAAAAAATTGATATATTATCTGCACCAGTATTTGATTTCACAAAGTGGTGGATTGAACAACAATTGGATAAGCTCACCACGCCAAAGGATTCTTGGACATACAAACTGAAGGGTCACTTTCCATCTAGAGATTGAAGACCACAATAACCCTCCAGAGATATAATAGAAGAAGGATAAATCATGTTAGGAAGTGCTGAGTGAGGGACTCACCTAGTCAGAGTCTGAGTTTGTAGGAGATAGAGCATTTTCCTAGAAGTGAAGCACAAACCAACGGAAGATGGTTAGAGAAGGAACATATGACTAGGTGAGTGCAAGATAAAGAAAGTATCAATTCTTATGAGCTGGTCCAAGGAAGAATAAAAGGGAAAGATGTTGGGACTGAGGAAATCCTTGGTGCCATTCTGGAACAAGAAATGAATAAAACAAAAGAACTTGTGATAGAAGAATAAGATACTACAACAGGCGCAAAAGTGATAGCTCCTGAAACAACAATAGAAAGTCTTGTAGCCAAAGAAGAAATCGATATAAGAGAAGCACAAAGAAAAGAATAGTTGAAATCTTAGAATGATCAGGGTACTTCCATTCTAGAATAATTAAGAAAAAGAATACAAAGAAGTCAAGAAAAGGAGATTTACTTGGCAGTTGAATTGCAAGAAATCCTAAACTGAGTCAACCATTCATAGGAGAAAAGAAAAGATAAGAATTTTTCAAAGGTAATCAGAGGAGAATCTAGATCCATATTCCTTCAATTTTTAACTCCAATAGTTGATAAGAAAAAAGATCAAATTAATCCAGATGAGTATAATGTGATAGAGATTGATATGGGTCATGCCTCCCGAAATTAGGTATGGGAAGAATTTGATGATTTTGCACAAGCAGTGACAGACAAGATGAGGAAACTAGAGGAGAAATATCAGAGGAAGAAAGGCGAGATCAAGGCCTTGTGTGAATACGTCAATATTTTACCTCATCCAGTGAGGGAAGAAGGTCCAACTTTTTTCCTCCTTAGGTTGTTCTGGTTGAATTAGTAGAGGGATTTGATAGGATTAGGCATATTTCTCAAGGTGCAGAAGTTTGGATAGAGGGCATTCACAATGAGTCATTTAAGCATGTTGGGGGATTGGTTCATATTCATGATAGAGCACTAGCCATCCTCTAAAGAATACAATGTATGGATGAGTCATGAGATGATGAAGGCATTTATCTAGATGAGGTTATCTCATACTTATAGGATTTAATGGAGACTCTGAGATATATTTTGATTAATGGAGGAGTTGTTGGGGAACGAATGTGTATGACTTCGTTTGATGGTACACCACAGTGATCACAGCCAAGGAAACATTTGAACATTTCACAAATGAGTCTGCTTGGTTAAGGACGATAGCATAGAACATCAAGAGAGGGATCTCTAATGCAATTATGTCCTTTCTATCATAGAGAGTAGCAGAAAATGAAATAACAATAAACAACCTGAAGAGGAAAATGGAAGTATTTTTCAAGATGAATTCCTTCATAGGGGATTACTTTGAGAATTTCTTCATTTTCTTGAATACCATGCATACAACTCCAGATTGTTACTAGATTGGGAGGAAAGCATAAGAAAATCTAAATGAGAAATAATAGTCTTGGAAAACAAATACGAGCCAACACTAAGTATCAATGTGGATGAGTTGGAGACAGTGTTGGAAATAATCTAGGCATTCAGGTGGGAAATTCAACAGTAGATTATTCTTAGTAGAGATGTATTTAATGCATAGTGGGCATGCTTAGTTGGTATTCATTTGACCTTACTCTCTTCTTGAACTTGCGTGCATAGTGGACATTTATTACCCACTAAGATGTTGGATTCCTTTTGATTAGTCCTTTTAGTTATGATCATTAGTGTAGATTCTCTTTTTTTCCCTAACCCTAATTAGGCCTAAGGTAGAAAAATATGGGACATTGGTTATTTTTATGATCCGAGCCATTCACTATAACCGGGGACCTATATAAAGGCCTCATTTCTCATTTGTAAAGCAGTGGAAATCTGAGATTTTTGCTAAGAGCTATTGAGACAATAAAATTTTCATTAAAGTTTGGTGATCATTTGATGTGTCTTGAGGCTTGCTTGTTCTCTTATTCCCTCATTTTAGATTAGATTTGTTAAAAAAAAAAATTAGTTTCAATGGAGAATGCAATGGTGTGTTAAAGAATTCATTGGTTCATACATTTGACGATTTGTTGATTTTAAGTCATTGTGCAAAGTTAGCATGAACCCATTTATATATGTTCTTAACTTCTATCATTCAATGTTCATTGTTCATCTTGATGGTGTTCGTTGTGGTATGGAAATCATTCGCATAACCCCTTGAATTTTGCACCGGTTCACGCCTAGTTGTGTTTGAACTTGGTAAAGAAGAGCTTGGTTATTTGGAACTCGACCATCAAAACCGTATTCATTGAACTGTCATTGCCCTTAAGTAGACTAGTATTTCTTATTCCTTTACTATTTTCTTTTCGCATATTCCGTGAAAACCCCAAAAAAGTGTTTTATTGAAAAATTTATCAATATCTCCCACAAAGTATGATTTGAAATCAATTTCAAGTTTCCAAATGTAAGGCCCCTTGTGAGTTATAGAAAATCACATCAACCATCGAGCTTATCCATGGTCAAGAACTGACATAAAAGGAACCTTGGAATCTATTGTGTGATCTTTCACAATCTTAGCACACTAATGATTTTGATCAAGAGAGCATAAGATACTTTGGTATTGTGTTCTACTATTTGGTGAGTCATCAGAAACAAATTAACAAAAACTAGCGCTAGAAGGAGGGCCTTGACATATAAGTGTTGAAATATTTTATATCATGAATTGAGATGGTACTACTGCATAGAGACATCATACCAGTCCTACAACTAAATCTCAGATTCAGAGATGACGAACAAGACATCATCGTAGGATTGAACTCTCTCACCTAGAAAGCTAAGAGAAGTGAAGATGGGTATATGCAAGTGATTTTTGTGTTGGAAGACTAAAAAGAGAAAGCTCATAAGATTGTAGAAATCATTCAAAGAGAATTTATCATTAAGAGGAAACAATAGCTTCCAGTACCTGTCAGACAAAATTAAGAAAGACTTCTCATACTGGAGCGTATTAACCTCATACTTGCATGACGTACATCAAAGAATCTTAAGATCCACCACAGGAGAAATAGTTACAAGAACTAAGGTTTGATACAAAGCCTAGGAAAAGAAAGAAAGAAGCATCGACGAGTCAAAATTCACAAAGTGTAGAGGATATTACTAGGTTGTTTAAAACTCCACCTTCAGAGTGTCAAGTGCAAGAAACCACTCACACACAATAAGGATTGAATCAAGGAGTTAAAAAAAGAGCTAAAAAAATTCAGAAAGTAATAGTTCAACTACCTATTCACATCCAACCATTTAGAAACAAGTTTCAGCAATGTTGGCCCAACAATAGTGGCATCTGTAGAATGCATCACATCTTGCAATATTCCCCTGTATCATAATATGCTGAAGAACACTAAACATTTCAGTTCTAAGTTCTTTGTCAATTACATCAACCGTACTACTAATGAACACGTTAATATTTTTGAAGATGCTCTACAAATAAATAATGCTCAGGAAGAAGATGTTTCTTACATACTATTACCATATTCTTTGGGAGAAGAAGTGTTTTCCTGGTACATCAATTTGCCTGCTAATTTGATCTCAACTTGGTAGGAATTGAAAGAAGCATTCCTAGGAAAGTTTAGAGTACCATTCACTCTAGATGAGTTGCATAGGAAATTCATTGAGATAAGGAGAAAAGAACATGAAATTATTTGTTCTTTTAATAATAGAATCTAGAGAGCCTATTCAAGGTTGTGTGATTATTACCGCTTAAGGCGATGGTGCAACACGACCTATCTACTATGCGTATTTAGATTTTTTCACTTCCATGTTTATTCAAAAGACTCATCTGGCTCCTAAAATTTTGATCCAATCATATGTAGATGTCAAAAGAGTGAGTTTACAATCACAACCATTGGCTACTAGAGCACCTAATTCATTTGGGAATCCTAATGCACTAAATAAAGGAATGATAAACTGTGCACCTACTTTCAATCCTATTCCTGATCCTTCCAATCATTTAGTGTTGTGTCCAAGAGCTCTCATGTCTCAGGAAATGCCCACGCAACCTAGTTATCTCCACAACATGACAACTTCTACGAAAACTCAAGAATAAGGAGATGAGATAAAGGATTTGATAGAACGCGTGAAGAAATTGTCTACTGAGGTTACTTACCTCATAAAGAAAAACAATCAACTACAAAATTAACAAATAAATTATCATCACATCAAGGAAATCATCGAGGATATCAAGGAAATCCTTCAGCTTATCAAGAAAATCATCAAGGATACAGTCAAGGATATCATGACAATAATCCCGACTATCAGAACAAAAATCAAAGTTATCAAGAGAAAATTTTTGGGTACCTTAACAATAATCAAGGACACTAGAGAAGGTCATGGAACATAAATCTGAACAATGGTGGTGTATCCTCACTATTAGATAATCTACCATCCATTGAAAACTAACCTGTAGATAAAGTTTTCCTAGCGGAAGTGACATTGTCCAGATGATGTAGGTTACGTGAGATGAATCAACATTCTGAGTTATAATTTGAATAATCTCATAGAGATTCCAATATTTTTAAAGGAGAAGTAAGAAACACCACTGCACCTAAAAATACTTTGCATATAGGGTATGAATTGGTACCTTCACCAAGGTATGACCAAGTCCTAACCTTTGATGATTTCACATTTTTTACTCTTCATTCATAAGATTACATGATAGTGTAGACTAATCCAAAATTCCCACCGACATTAGAAAATGACTCTATGGAGATGCATGTGTATCAAATTCTACCCAAAAATAAACCTCTACACGTATCCCCAAATAAACCATTGCATAATGATGATTTTTTTTCCTCCGTTGTATAACAATGTCTTATTCGAAGGAGTAAGTGAAGTTCAAGCATATCAACAAACATATAAGAACACTACTCCAAATATGTAATTGATGAATTAGAGAATCCTTGAGCCATTGACAATATCTACTTCTCGAAATAATTTCTTGATGCTCCCGCATCCTAATGCGAGAAATATTCCAAGTTCTTTGAGAGAATCACCTAAGTATCGATAGCCTGCTAATTTACAAGGTGAAAAAAGACAACCGACTGTGACAAATGCTCCACAAAATGAGAGAGGACAATTGATTGTAAAAAATACCAGTAAACAAGGAGGACAAAGACATAAAAAATTCCTCCCATAGAGAAAATAAGAGGCTAAGATCTTTTGTATTAGAAGAATTCAAGAAGATCAAAGTTAGTTTGTTGCTATTTGAATTGATGAAGATTCCATAAATTAAGGATGCATTGTTGGGAAGTTTTACTAATACTCCTCTAGAGATCACTTCCCAAGGTGCATCACATCCACCTAGAAGTACTACCAACAACCCCTAGTCCAGTTCTACACAAAATACCAATGTTGTCGAAGATGTGAAACCAAATGCACCTGATGTACACCAAAGTCCTCCAAGTTTCATTGAGATGATACAAAATTTTCTTAATGATCAAAGAGTAACATCAAACAGAGTCATGCCTTAAAGTGATCTCGTAGAGGAGATAAATAAAAATATAGATACTCCAATAATGAAAAAAACAATGCAAAAAGAGAATAACAGTCAATAAAAAATGAAGAATGAATAATTTAATCCAAGAACATAGAATAATTTAGTTTTCTATCAAGGAAAAGAGGAGCTTGCCCCTTTCCTCATGTCAGTCAAGATTTTTGGAAAAATACTGTATAACTATTTGATTGATTATGGTGCATCTAGTAATGTAATGCCTTTGGATATATGTAGAAAATTGGGATTAGTCCCACTCCAAATGGATTAGAAGGTGACACAGTTAGAATAAAATAAGGTTATAATATTAGGATAATTGAATAAAATTCATATGCAACTAGCTTCCAATCTATGAATTCAAAGCTGTATAGACATGTTTGTAGTAGATATTCAAGAAGGATATGGTATGATTTTGAGTAGATATTGGTCAAGAAAATTGAATGGATACATCGCCACTGACTTCTCGCACATGTGACTACTGTGGAAGGGAATCATGAATCAGATAAAGATAGAGAGCACACCTAGGCTCTAACTGCGGATAACTAAGTACAGAAAAAACAATCTATTTTTTTTAATTGAGGCAATTTTGGGATCATATGTACCAAAAACTAGAGAAATTTTGATGTTACACGAAAACAATCAAGGAGGATAACTAGTGGTAATTGAAATACTAGTTGATTAAAATCCACAAGCCCTATTTAGTTAAGGGATGTTTGGATAGTTTAGGAACTTTGTCCTAAAGTGCGTCAATCAAGAAGTTGAATTGGGTAAACATGCATACATTAAGAATATGTTGCTACCCAATTGGTGTAGAATTCACAATTCTATCCACTTGGAAATTTAATGCACAACATGTAAAGTCATTATTACACAAGTATCAAATATGGTCCCATGAGAATCGATGAAAAAAAATGTTGAAGAAAGATCATGAATGTTAAAAAATTCATCACATATGCCAGTTCCAAGGCCATAGTATAAAGAAGATGAACAAAATAAAGACCCAAATTTTCAAGAAGAATGTGAGAAAGAATCAGGATTTGAATCTTTGAATACACAAATAGATTATCAAGCATGGACACTATTATTTGACATATCCAAGTCAAAGAAAGGAAATGGAGTTAGCATTGTGTTGGTCAACACGACTGGAGAAACTTATTTGGAGCACACAGATGAAATAGTTTCCATGCATGAATAATGTAGATGAGTATAAATCATTGGTTGTTGGATTGCTACTTTCTATCCAAAAGGGTGCCAAGATCTTGCATACACATGGAGATTCAGATATAGTGGTCGGGAAACTTTAGAAACAATATAGATGTCATGATAAAAAGTTAGGTCTCTACTGAAATAGAGTATGAGACTTGATTGAAAGCTATGATGCTTTTAACATCAAAAAAATATGTTGAGAAAACAATTTGGTTGCAAATTCACTAGCCCATTCTACAATTTCATTAGAACCGTTGGCCATGGATTGTGTAAAGAAATTCATAGTTGAGCTAACTTTTGTACCATCAGTTCCTGAAAATGATACAAATTTTAAAGTATTTGAAGATGATAAACATATCCTTAATTTTTTTACAAGTTCAAGGGTCTTTGAAGCACAATTCATCGATGAAGGAGAATAATAAAAAGAACTTTTTAAGATTGATGAGATTATGAATTTAAGGGAAAATACCATTCTGAACGGAATGATAGAGATATAGATAATCTTTGACTTTTATAGATTGAGTGACCTAAAAAATTAGACGGCTTAAGGAGGAGAATGTGAAAAAGTGAATAGAGGAACTGAAGAAGAATTTAAGTATATATAAATTGGAAAATCTTTTAATCTTGAGGAGAGAGAGGCCATCTTGAAGTTGATAAGGGAAAATCCAAATGTGATTTATATGGGGATATGAAGATTTGAAGACATATGACACATCCTCATCACACATACAATCCCACTCAAACTAGGCAATAAACCAATCCCACAGAGAAAGAGGTTGATGAATCCAATGTTGGAACCATTGATTCAGCAAGAGGTTAAGAAGTTACTTTTGGAAAGGATAATTTCTCCAGTTAGAAACTTGATGTGGGTTTCCAACTTTGTTCTTGTTAGAAAGAAGAACAAAGAAATAAGATGATGCGTGGATTTCTAAAATCTCAATCGAGCTTTAGAGAAGGACAACTTTCTAGTTCCATTCCCAGACGAAGTAATACAAGTTGTGAATGGGTCTCAGATGATGTCATTTTTACATGGTTATTATGGGTATAATTGGGTGATGGTGGAAGAGGAAGATAGATTGAAAACTGCACTTACAACAAAGTGGGTCATGTTTTCTTATAGAAGAAAGCCCTTTGGTTAGATTAACATTGAAGCCACTTTTCAGAGTTCCATGGATTACGCCTTCAAGGGTTTGGTTAGAAAATGCATCATCATATACATAGATTATCTCATTGTATTTCAAAACGAAGGGAAGATCACATAAGTAATTTTAGAAGAATTTTTCAGAGATGTAGAAGGTATGTGATTTCGCTAAATCTGAAGAAATGCATGTTTGTTTTCATGGAAGGAAAATTATTGGGACATGTCATTTATGAACATGGGATATCAATTAATCCTGAAACCATTGAATCTATTTCAAAGATTGGATTTTGATCTAGTTAGAAAGTATTGAAGTCATTCTTTGGCAAAATCAACTCCGTAAGGAAATTCGTAACTAGATTTTCTGAGATCGTTTAGCCACATAATGATATGTTGAAGAAAGACGCAAAAATAGATTGGACACCCACAATGAAGAGAGAAGTTTTAGAAATAAAGAAATAAATTGTGGATGCTCCTGTCCTTGTCAGCCCAAATTACACCAAGTCATTCTACATATACTCATTTCTTTCAAACGCACTTGTGCAACTATCTTCACTCATAAATAAAAAGATAAAGATGATCACCCTATTTCATTTATGAGTTCAACTTTGAAGGATGAGTAATTGAGATACCCAAATGTTGAAAAGCAAGCCTATGCTTTGGTGAAGGCCATAAAGAAATTCTGAAATTATATTTTGAGAAGGAAAGTATATGCAATAGTTCCTAATGCAGGAGTGAGAACCTTGTTAATGTAGAATGAGTTAGGAGAATGAAGGGGAAATTAGATGGCTATAATTCAGGAGTACGACATGGAGATGCAATCTATGAAGCTAGTCCATGGACTTGAGCTTTGACATAGACAATTGTGACAATTAGACCTAGATTAGTGCAACAAGTGTACGTGTTGGAAGAGGTATCTCCAGATGAATGGTATGTTGATATTGTGTACTCCCTGTTGAATCATAAGTCTCCATCATACCTAGATCTCTTATAGAAGAGAGCTTTAAGAATGAAGAGCCAGTAGGTCACGCTTCAGGGAGTTGTGTTAGACAGAAAGAATCATGATGGAATTTATTTGAGATGTGTTTTAAAGGAAGAGGGGAAGCAAATTATAGAATATTTTTACAATAAATACAAAAATAATCATGGAAGAAGTTTGGATATAGCCCATTAAATTTAAAGGGTGGGATATTACTGGCCTACACTATTCAAGGACACATATGAGCACGTAAATACATGTCATACATACTAAGTAGCCACTGTGTGTGAAATAAATCCTTCTATGCCATTACAACCAGTGATTGAAGTAAAGCCTTTTTCTATGTGAGGGTTAGACTTTATTGGACGGATTAATCCAGCCTCTTCAAGAGAACACAAATACATCTTGACTGCTACAAATTACTATAAACGATGGTCTGAAGCTCAATCTCAGATAGTGCACAACATATGTGGTCATCAAGTTCCTTGTGAAGAATATAATTACCAGGATTGGATGTCCACATGTCTTGGTGTGCAATAATGGATCAGAATTTATTTCTTTAAAGTTTTCAAATTGAGAATTTGACTATGAGATATTTCTAAATTTTTTATTAAATTACTATCCACAAGGAAACAAATTTACAGAATCAATAAACAATAATTTGCTAAGCGCAATCAAGAAGTTTCTAGACAGGAATCTGAAGGACTAGCATACAAAGCTAAGATTCTCCCTTTGGGAAGACAGAATCAGAATCAAGAGCTTCATACAGACCTCTCCCTATGATTTTCTTTACGAACAAAATCTAATATTTCAAATTTAGTTGAGAATCCCGACGTAGTTTGTGCAAGAATACATGGAAGGAGAAGACACAGTGCAGACACGTTCGACTCAGTTATTGCATATAAAAAAAAAAGAGATCAAGCACTGGAAAATTTTGCAAAGTTTCAAGGAGTGGTAAAGAGATGGTTTGACAGATTTACCAAAGCCAAGAATTTCGGATTTCAGATTTTTTTCTCTGCTAGAATAAGGGTCATGAAAATAAAGGTGATCATAACAAGTTTGACAATCTATGGATGGTTCCTTATAAATTTTTTAAAATAATGGGAGATAATGCATTCAAGATGAAGACTCTAACAGGAGAGGATGTCCCGTTGTCCTAAACCATTATTTCCAACCCTGCCAAAGACTAAAAATGATTGCCTCCTCCATTTTAGTGAATAAGAGATCAATTTGTTTTTTTAACTTCTCAATATTGGAAGAGAGAGGTTATAACATTTCCTAAATTTTTTTTAGAATGTTAACTATATAATCCATTTAAAAAACCTTACAATAGAGTTCTAGGATAGTGAGTTGCAACAAATCTAAACCAAGTAATCTTGGATCTCCTTTCAAGCCTCCTTAAAGTTTATATAATAAATTGTAAATACAATTTTCATATATAACTAAAAAATTAACCAAATGTTTGTCAAAATAGACCCATAGATGAACACATTAGTCATGGAAATAACATCAAATAAAACACAGACCAAATGTTTCATCAAAAATGAAAAAATCCTATAGTTTTGAGCACCATATGATGTCATCTTTCACTTTCAATTTAGATTTATTTTATTTCTAAAAGACTCTTTAGTGTACTAAAGCAATAAACTTTGCTTTTACTTTTATTCTATTTCTTTGGCAATTTTTCCTTTTGAGTCTACAAAATCATATTATGTCTTAATGTTTTTAAAAAAATTGTATTTAAGGGTTGTTTAGATGCTACTTCTTGTGACCTATTCACACATCACCCCATGGTCAATGGGGACCCCTACATTTTTGGTTTCTTTTGGCCCCTTTTGTTTTCTTGTCTTTCTCTCACTTCAATCTCGTAAATTTCCCTTGATGTTTGAAATGAAAAGTGGTGAGTTCTACCTAAGTCTTGGGTAGAGTTTACTTCCCCTGCCTTTAGGGTTTTAAGTTTGGGCATTTCCATATTTAGGCCCCAATTGAGCTCGAAAAGGTCACGAAGGCATCGTTAGAAGCATTCAATGGAGAAATCATGGACAAGTGGCAGAATGATTAAGTTTAGTTCATAGTTGTGCTAAGAAATAACAAAGTTGGGAAAAATCTGGGATCACCAAGGAATCGGAGGATAGCGGATTTGTAAGAACCAGTTTTGAAAGCATGTGGAAAGGTTGAAAAATAATGCTTGGTAGCAAAGTTTAATCTTCACCCCATGTTCAACATGGACCCTCAAAGTGAGGGTGCAAGGCATGGAAAAGAGGTTGAAAGAGAACAAAACTGGATAAAGATTTCAAAAGACAAATAAATATCTCTCTTCACTAGTAACCACGAATTTAAGTCACAGGTTTTCTGAAATATTCCAGAAATTCAATGATGCAATCTGCACGTACAAATAAAATAATTCAAGGATTCATCTTAAGGTCAAGAAATAAAAATATCGTGGTGGAGGAATATCGTGCAAGGAATAAAAATACGACTAGACCCCCCATATGCGCTTTAGCGCATTTTCAACATTGTTAAGGAATCTTGAAAAGGAAATAATCCACCAAAGGAGGTGAAACACGCCCGCTAATTCAATACGGTCAAAGAACTTTTAATAAAGAGGAGATTTAAATATAGCATTCAAAGAAATTATGAAATAAACAATTAAAAATCTTTATGCAATTTTTAGTCAGTGAATCAAATGGGTCCAGCTCATATTTCAGGAAATCATTTTTAGGATAAGTATCTTTCAGAATTGCCGCATCTTTCAGAATTGACTATATCAAGCATTTGGTATTCCAGCACCCAAACGAACTAAGTGAATTTGCAAAGGGAGGATGTGAAGACATGAGAGAATTTCTTCCCTTGCGACATAAGGATCCTCATGTTAAGGAATGGGGTCCATCTTTCAATAATAAGTTTGTAAAGCCTAGAAATTTTATTCAAGTTAAGATTGTCCCTAATTTGTCAAAGGTGGTGGGATATTTCCAAGTTCAAGATCATGTTTAAAAATGTGCTCAAGTAATAATATCGTCAGGCTTTTCGAAGGAATTAAATGTGAGTTGAGTTTAATTAAAAAGTGGAAAAAAAAAATAAAAAAAATTGTGGAATTAAATAGAAATTACTTAAATATTAAATTTTATATTTAATATTTAATTAATAAACTTTGGGAAATTGAAAAAATGGCAAATTGGGATGAAATAAAATGATTTTATGGATTGAAAAGAGATTAAATAAATATTAAATTTAATTAATATTTAATTGATAAATATAAAACAAAATTGAAAAAAGACAAAAAAGAAGAAAAATTTGTTCAAAGTGGAAATTTTTTTAGAATAATAAATAAATCTTCTTTTGGATTTACTTTGAAGAAATTCTTAATAATTGTGGTTTTTCTTCAATACTTAATATCTGAAATGAAAAAAGAAAAACAAATCAAAAATCATGAAACTTCCTACTGAAGTTAAACCTTTGAATTCACAATTTCAAAGAAACGAGAGAAAAAGAGAGACTAGTGACATTTCTTGTGGGACAATCTTTGTTGGATATTAGAAACTCAGAAGAAAAACAAAGCAGCTTCCTAAAATTAGTCATCAACCATTAAAGTAGCTTTTCTACGTTGAAACTCTATAAAAGAAGGACCCCATTGTTTCATTCTCACACACAGTTTCGAGAATTGAGTTAAAAAGAGCTTGAAGATTGAGAAGGCTTGCAAGAAGATTTTAAAAAGTTTTTTTGAAGAACAAGAAATTTCTAAAGAAAGAGAATTGTTTTTTTTGCTTGAAAAGCCTGAAAAGTGTTTTCCAGTTGGGAAAATTTAGAAGAAATTGTGAAATTCTGAGAAAGAAGAATTTCTGCAGTAAGTTTGAAAAGTTTTTGAAAAGGCATAATTTCTTGGAGGAGAGAGAAAATCCTATTTTGTAGAGAAAGTGGAGAATTTTGATAAATATAAAAAAATTCTCCTTCATTGGCAAAATTGGTTTGCGTTTTTTTTTTTTCATTCTCTTGCATGTTCTTATTTTCACTTTCTTTATGCCTTGTAGGAAGATGAGAATGACACAACCCAGAGGAATGAGTGTGATAGGGAAGCAATTGATAAAGAATGAAAAAACATGGTTTGTTGAAGAATATAGAATTATTTCAAAATGGGAAAAAAGATAGAGATACCAACCTAGGATGTCCATACATGAAGGAATTCTAAAAAAGAATGTTTGGATACAACGATTATCAACTGAAACATTTGGCCACCCAGATTGTAAACAACGGGATCATAGTTGTAGCTAGCTTTCTTCGGGCTTTTTGAACATTCTAAGTTGATCATGGAATGTTGCCAAGCACTACAATCCAAGAGATAGAACAATGAAAGATTCATATGGAAATGTTGTTGCAAGCCTTTCTGCACCAACTATCAAAGAAGCATTTTGAATCCCTTCTTCCCAAAATTTTGTATTGATGACAAAAGAATAAATGCATAGAGTTTTTAACATCGGGGTTCAGTATTATGAGAACATCATAAACAATAAATGGTTGAGAAAGAATAGATCTCACCACTGCAAGTTGCTTAAGGAGCTGGTATGGTTTGATTTTCACAAAGAATATAACAACTTAGTCATGATGCTGAGCATAATTTTTGGCATGTCATAGTCCTATTTGTTCGAATCCTTGATGTGGTGCTTTGACGAGCATGGAGCTGAAGAGCATAACCTTATGGACTGGGTGAGATATAGAAGTGACAACCTGAGGGAATAGTTGGTGAATCTGGAGAAATCAAGAAAATTTTATATTAGCTCTTACGTCATAACATGTTGGCACAAAATACGAGATATGATGGATTACAATATAAGGGAACAATCGGAAGTGACACTCCATGTTTTAAAGTATGCAAGTGTTATCCTTGGTTATATTTGCAGTCCATAGATGATTATATTCAAGGCAATGATACCCTTTTAATGCGTATTTTAAGGAATATGTAGAAAAGACTGCATGTAACACTATTGTTCAGGGAAATGAAGTTGGTGGAGGAATTTGGGGCTTGGTTTATTCAATTTCCTACTTTCTCCTATATCAAAGTTCAAGGATTTTCAGTGCAACCATACCAACTATCATGATACCCCACTGATAAGATGGTCTTGTTGTAGATCACTTGACAATTGATGGTCTATGATAAAATCCAAAAGGGAAAGAAAAATTTGTGCTTGGAATGTGTTGGTGCTTGAAGGAAGCTGAAAGGTCATCTAATGAATTGCATTTATTTTGTCTTCCATTTTTTCCAGGAAGGATAGAATATTCAACCCATATTAAAAAATTAGAATGATAGCGCATGCAAGATATTAGCATAAGATGCACCTTGAGGATTTTTGAGCCAACACTCCTGATGAAAAGGAAATTAGGAAAAGGATCTATTCCAGATTACCGCTAAATTTTATCAGAGCATGCAAGATCTTTGGAGTGCCTGATCAGATGGGAGAAGATTTGACGTGATACATAAAGGATACAACCCAGAGAAGGAAATTCCATCCATCCCTATGACTATTCAAGGAAGGAGATTATAGAAATTGACATTTTTTTTTTTATTGGTAATAAGTTTTTCATTAATATGTAAAAAATGTTACATCATTGCCATACATGGCTCTCAGATACATTTATGCAAAAAATATTCGTTGCATTCTACTAGTTGCTTCTGAGGTCATCTATAGGTAAACATACAATATATCATGTCAGTTTTCTATTAACAGAAATACAAAAAGGAAGTCATTGTCCCACTAACTAAACCACTTGGAAACCTCCTCTTTGGTGAAGTTACCAAAGGTGCTACCTTTCTCCACCAGGTCCCCGACATAGATCAAACCCTCAGCCACCCCGCTCATGCCTACAGTCTCCTCTTCTCGGGCCTTTCAAGCTGCATTTGCCTCTCCGTCCATCCTGGTGACTGGTAACTGGCATCGAATCTGTGGCCTGCCATCCTCACCCATAACCACAGTGGATTTAATAGGCATCTGCTTCTTTTTCCTCCCCACGAGCTCGGCCTCAACCTTCTCCTTCGCCTTTGTCTTCCTTCTGTCCAGGGAAGCCTTCAAGTCCTCCCAACCACTAAGGGCCTTGGCTAAGTAGACATCCTTGGGGCTGGCTGCCGACTAGAGAAGAAGTGGTTGCAAACCTTTGCTTCTGCTTCCCACCATGTTTAATGGTGTGTCGCTCATGTGTAAACTGAGCCCCACCTCTGCCCGCTGGATGATTTCCTGCACTCCTTCCACCCATTTGATCGTTGTGCACTGTCAAACCACCCATCACACTTCCTCTTTTTACTCTTCCACCAAGAGCCCGAGTGTGACAAACAGGGACGAAATGTCCAAATTATTTCTTGGTTTCCACCAATTATTTCTTTGTTTCCACCAATTCTTCGGGTAGTGATCCCCAAAGATTTCCCAAATTTCCACCCAGAAGTCTTCACCATCCTCCTTGAAAAAATGACTTAAGTGGTTCATTGTAATGGGTCCTTCAATCACAGGGATTTGGCTTGTAGTGGAGAGGGAGAAATTGGCCTCCATTCTGCATGAATGGTTTCTTTTCCAGTTTTCAAATTGTTGCCTTGCCTTCTTCTCAGGTGGTTTTAACTTGCTTCCAAATTCTCTAGAGGCCAAGGGTGTTGTCATCATGCTGCCATCCCTTCCATCCTTTCACATTACTCCCTTCTGTACTTTCCCTACATTCACCTAATGGGAATCCTCGACTTGCGAGATCTTGCATAAAAAATTCTCATGCTCCCACACATCCTTCTTGCCATCATATCCTTTTCTTGAAGTGGGAAGAGCTGCCACGGGGTTTTGGTGGCTTGTATCTTCCATCCTTTGGTTTTACTATACTTTGCAGCCCCTGACTTATGGTTTCCTTTATTGATATTTTTGTTAACCTCTGTGTTTAAAGTCTCAAGTCTTCAAATAGTTCAAATTTGTTTTCAAGTGATCCGTTGGCACCAATATTTGAGAGTTTATCCACCATTTCATTTGCCGCTTTTGGCACCTATGATACTTTGAAGTCTTCAAATTCTCCCACCAAATTTCTGATTCGTCTGATATGTTTATTCAAATACCAGGTGTCCATTTAACCTTTGGATATCCCGTTTACTACCAGGAGTGAATCTCCTTCTACATGAATTTTCCTAATCTGTAGTCATCTCGCCATTAGAATGGCCTCAATTGTTGCCAAACATTCAGCCTCATTGTTATTTCCATTTCTCAACCTTTTGGCCCCTAACGCCATTATTTCTCTCTTCTCATCTCGGGCAATATATCTTATCTCGGATATTGCAGGGTTGTCGCGCGAGGTACCATCAAAATTTATTTTGATGCATCCAGGGGATGGGGGTTGCCAATTACTCATATTGCCTTCCTTAACCCGGTTCAGAGGTATAGACATTGACATATTATCTGCACCAGTCTTGGATTTAAAAAAGTGGTAGATTTAATGACAATTGGACAAGCTCAGCATGCCAAAGGATGGCTGGATATATAAACTAATGGGTCACTTTCCATTGAGATTTGAAAGATCACATCAACCCTCCAGAGATAGAACATAATAAGGAGAAACCCGTTAGGAAGTGTTGAGTGAGGAAAAAGAAAAGGTGTTTCTCAAGAAGTGCAATGAAGGGATAGGCCTAACATTCATATAGAAGAGACCGAGCAGAAGAGGTAGAGATCAGGAAATGCACCATCCTACCTAGCCAGACTCTAGGTTTGTAGGAGATAGACCCTTTTCCTAGAGGGGAAGAAGAAACCATTGGAAGAAGGTTAGAGTGGGAACATATGACTAGGTCAGTGCAAGATAGAGAAAGTATTAATGCATATGAGCTAGCCCAAGGAAGAAATATAGAGAATTATTTTTCCATAGAGGAGATCCTTGATACCGTTCTAGAATAAGAAATGATGGAAATAGATAAACCTGCACCAAAACAAGAAGTTCCTGCAGTAGGCGCATAAGTGATAGCTCCCAAAACAATGACAGAAAGTCCTATAGCCAAAGAAGAAATTGATATAAGAGAAGCACAAAGACAAGAATAGTTGATGACTCAGAATGATCAGGGTGCTACCATTCCATAATTGTTAAATAAATAAATAGAGAGAAGTCAAGAGAAGGAGATTGACCCGATAGTAAAATTGTAAGAAATCGTAAACCAAGTCAACGAGTCATAAAAGAAAGGGAAAGCTATGAAATTTCCAATGTTAGATAATTAAATAATTATCATCAATAGAACCAACTACATAACTGTCAACATTGGTAATTGTAGATCTTTATGGAATCAATTAACAATGTAATATTATATTTACAGTAAAATTCCTTCCTACGGAGAATAGAATTTTCTACCCTTGAGATTAATGGAACCTCAAAGGAAAAATGTCAAACAATACCATATCATTTATACTAGCTCTCTAGCGAGCTAGGAACATTTATCTAAGTTAATAAAGCTAATTATAATTTAAAATGATAAACACTGAGACAAGTAAAAAAAATAAGAAAATGCTATAGATATTGAAATTTCTAATGGAGAAAGAGAAAACTATCAAGACTGATTGCTAGGCTCTGCAAGCTCTCGATATAGGATTTATGCCTGAGTTAAGGACTACAGTGTATATTCAAGACTCCACAATGGTCCACATGTCATAGATATGGACACCATGTAAAGGGTAGTATTAGAGAGGTTTAAGGAAATTTAATAAGAGAATATAAAGTAAAGTTAACTAAGGATAGATAATAGAAAGTAAAGATAAACTAAAATATGACTAAATTAAAGATAAAATAAGGGGATTTAGAGATATTTCAACCCACCAAAGGAGACTCCCAATATGCCACAATGATCTACTCCTCAAACCTATAAACTAAATGATAAGAAAATGTTGGTGTTTCTTATTTTAGAAGCCTTTCAAAGCCAAAACCTAGTTTTGGTGTTTCCATCTCCATGTATAGAAATGATAGATATGCTAGATAATCTTTAATAAATAATAAATGATAATGCATTGAAGATTAAATTATAAAGTACTGAGATATAATTATTCAAATCAAAATTAGTGAGTGGAAGGTGACTGATGAATGCCTTCAAATCCAAGAATCTGAAGATTTCTAGGATGAAGGTGAGTACTCACTAAGTGTAATGAGATTGATGGAGTAATGATGCAAGTTGACTAAAGGAATATCCAAATGACCAATAAGTTTTAGAGCTGGATCAAGAGCTAGTTAAAACAACCAAAAAGACAACAAAAATGAGGTAAGGGGAAGGTTTAAACCAACTCAAATGATTCTCGATGTTTGTGGCCTATAAAGGAGGCACTAAATTTCTAGGGACAATGGGTGTAATGATTCAATGACCAAATTAGATCTATAGATTCACATGATGAGTGTGTGTTGTGTGGACATCTCATAGCATAGATGGGTCCTAAATCATAATAGTCCACATGGTAAAGAATGTGGATAGAAAGTGGTGATTCAACATGAAAGATGAAATAGAGGCTTAGGTGAAGATTTGATTTTGCTAAAGATAAGGCACCATGTGACTGGGAATGCATGGGGTTCAAAATTTATGATGTTATATCTTGCCCTTATTTAAGTGCGCATGTCATTATTAATATGAAATCCATACTAGAGAAAAATGAGATAGAGAGCTTATACTGAGATACAAAGGGAAAGTATAATCTTTTCTCTGCATGGAATTTCCTTCAAGGAAAATACTTGAACCTTCTTTAGATAGTGCCAAGTTACATTTATAGCATGTTAGTTATAGAAAAATATATTATCTAGACAAAAATTAAAATGTGATTAAAAAGATAAAAATCATGGTGATCAGATTAAAAATCATGAGATAGTGATCACTAAGATTATGTTAGTATGGGTAGCAGGTTTTCCTATGTCAGATAACTATATTATAGGATGAATGATTGAGATAGTGGTTTGGTCCACATAAAATTAAATAATAGGGATAGTAGATTGGTCTCCACAAAGATTGGCCATTAAAAATATATAGATTGATCCATACAAAGGAAACACATTAAGATAGTAGACTGGACCCTAGATAAGAAACAAGTTAAAAATATATAAATTAAAAATCTAGAGGTGCATATGCTGCAAATATAGTAAGCTTCTCTTAGAATAGTTTTGTTGCACATAGGGGAACATGATTCATTCTAAAGAGACAAAAGATGCTATAAGATGTCAACATAGCTATATGTTTCCATAGAATGCCATCCTACAAAAAATGTCACATGATACACACAACATCAAAAGATACGCAAAGAGTAAGATGGATCTAATTATTCAAAATCAAAGAAAGACATAGAAGTGAAAAATAATAAGTTTATATCTATGTATAAGATACTCATCATTGTTGAAATATTTGTGTAGCATAGTCTCCATAAAGAGGATGTATTGCACAATTCTGTTACAGATCATTTACCTGACATTTTACTTGTTCAAGATTCTAAAATGCCTAAATAAAGAGTTTAAAAAAATAAAAATGTTCAAGTTTTGTGGAGCACACAATATTAGCTCTAAAGGAGCGTCACGAGGCATTGTTACTTTCTAGAATATGAACTATGTCAAAGAGGAGCCTGTGTTTGAAATTACCAATCAAATAGAAAGAGTTAACTGAAAATGCAAAGATAGATAGACAAAGAGGAACCTGATAGAGGAACCCGACGTGCAAGATACAGTGCAGACCGACAGACAGTTAAAGAGAAAACTGATAGAACAAAACCAAAAGACAATCAACTAATTTCTGAGCATAACCAAAAGTCAGTTGTAGCCTGCAAAAAGTGGATCTAACTTCCACGTCAACTAAAACAGTCTTGAGCTATTTATAGCATCTTAATTTTTTTTAAACCATATCTTTAGGAACAAGAAACATGAATGTAAGTGCTTTAATCAGTATAACTAATTCAAAATACATAGACTCGGAGATCTAGGTACAAGTTGTAAACTTGATCTTAGAGTTAACATTGTTATTCATGAAACTTAATGAAGTCAATCCATCTTATAAATAGATGACGCAATCATTCATTATATATGGATAAAAAAAGGATGTGAAGGGAGAGGAGAACATGAATGAAGCATACAAGCACATCTATGGATCATTAGATTGAATGTTTCAAGAACTAGAACAACAAAAGGAGAATTTGGTTTTCAAAACCAAGAACAGAGGATACCAAAAATCAAAGGTATTATTCAATCACAATTAGGTGATAATATTTTTCATGTAAAATAAATTGGATCTGTATCAGTGATAGGAGATTGCATTTACCAGGTGAATTTGTAATTTGCTATCATTCTAACAAGTGGAGAAAAGTGTAAAAATCTGTTTAAGGAAGGTGGATTTAACAATCCAACTACAAAGCTCTTAACTGAGTGCACACTCAATAGTGTTGCTAAAGATCTTAACATAGTAGACTTTAACAAGTCTCCACCGATACTCTTAATAGGGTAGATCATCAAAAGTGATCAAATTGTAAGCCTTTACCGATCCCTTCCAATCTGCAGATAGTGAAGAATTTTTTGGTGCCATCCCCACTACAATTTTCATTTCCTAATAGGAGTTTCTGTGATATCATATCTTGTGTTATGTGTCAAATTACTTTCATGAATGTTACTATGAATTTTCACATGTATGTTAATGTAATGAATTGATATAACTCACATCAAGATAGTATAGATCAGATTGAATGGATTTACAATTGATTATAAAGGTTAATTGATTAAAGCATACAAAAGTTTTAGAGGTAATGATTCACCCCTCCCCTCTTAGTACATACTTTCTGTTAATCACAACAATTGGTATCAGAGCTAAGTCTCTTCTTGGAAAGCTTAAAGGCTTAAGAGAAAATATCATACAATGGAGAAGTATAGACTTGATAAGAATATTGAAAATAAGAAGCTAGAAATTCATATGTTCTATGAATAGTATAAAGAAGCTAGAATCTATATGAGACAGCTATTGGATGAAAGAAAGAATATGGCATCT
Source organism: Thuja plicata (assembly GCA_018584345.1). NCBI lineage: Eukaryota > Viridiplantae > Streptophyta > Pinopsida > Cupressales > Cupressaceae > Thuja > Thuja plicata. Next base: position 71,013 of record MU228266.1, read on the forward strand.
CACTGTAATGAGACAAATTATCATGAGGAAGAGATACCAGATTTCTTTGAGTCTTCACTATCAACTACAAGCAAAGCATCAGATACATAAAAAGAAAGAATAACAAGCCTAACTAAAATCAATCTACATCTAGTTGGACAAGTTAAATCTTGGCAAATCGGTCAAGAGACACATATGGTAAGGATGATTGATGTCATGAACAATGCTAGATAAGCTGAGCAAGAAAGAACACTGGCTATTGATGATAGAATAAAGATTACATAAAAGCTACAAGAAAAGGAGTTTGAAATACAAAGACTTACAGAGCATCACCAGGAGATTACAAATTAGATTATTCTTATGAGTCAAGAGGCAAATAGAATAAATGTTGAACTCATTGAAAGAATAGAAGCTATCGGTGAAATGAGGGATGAGAATGAAAAGTTGAAACATGAAATAAGAATTCAGCAATGGCATAATGAAATTATCAAGAAAGCTGAAGAAAGCAATAAAAGAATGGATGATTTTCTTGAAGGATAACGAAGAGTCCACAACAATACTGGTCTAGGTTTTATCGAAAATGGAGAATCATCAAATCTAACTGATCCAAAGAATGTCTATGAAAATCTAGGACTAAGAAAGATGACATGCAATCACTATGGAAAGCAAGGCCATACATCAAATGTATGTAGAGGCAAAATGAAAGGTATTCCTAAATCTACATCTTCATTCATAGGATTCTATTATAAATGTAACAAGAAAGGACATAAAGCTTATGAATGTAAGTCTAAGATGAAACAACTAAAGAAGGAACCCAACATGAAAAAATACTATCCTACATGAAAAATGAATGGGCGCACAACTCTTGAATGCTAGAAAAAGAAAAGACAAGCATGGAAGCCTAAAGGTCAAGAAAATCCCTATCAACCGAAAAGAGTTAGTAATCAATATATATGGGACTACAACACTTGGACAAATTTTATAGTATGTGGAAGATTTGATCACGTTGTTGCAAACTATATGAGACAATGGACTAGAAAGTCTAGAGGCTGGACTAACCCCAGAATGGCATCCTTACATTGTCATAATGTTTGTCATCTCAAGAAAGACTGCAAAGACTGAATGACAGTAACCAACACATATCCCAATGGAAACACCATTGAAGACGTCTAGAGAGAAAGAGATAAAATGTGGATAAAATCTTCAAAAAATGATGAAGCTAGACCAAGCAATGCAAATGGTGACACCCCATCCAATGGATCTGGTGACATCACCACCCCTACCTAAGAAGAACAAGTAAGTATGGAACTGCATTACACTATGTATTATTTCACATCAGTTCTATAATATGTTGATAAAATGGAAAATTAGCATAAGTAAAGATGCATCATGGTATTACTTGTTAAAATCTATGATAACTATGCTATCGGGTACTCATACCGAAACCCGTCGGTATATACTCTAAGTGAAAACTGCCTACACTTACCGAGAAGCATCGATTAACATAAGAAAGCAAAGTTGCTAAGTATAAACCAAGCCTCATTGGTAATCATGCAAAGATTTGAATGGCCGCTTTGAAACATTATTTTGTCACCGAAAGAAAATGAGATCTTCACTAACGAACTCTGTCTTCATACACCGAGGAGTTCGTAAGCATTAATGAGTAGACTGACCAAGGCAATTTTTGAGTAGAAAGTGACTGAATCATAGAGTGACCACAACTCAACACACAACACTCTAAAGCACATCAAAAATCATTGCAAGAGCAAACAATAAGTTCTAAAGAACTAAAAACTTTGTTTTTATGTATTTCACAAGAAGCCCTAAATTTGAAAATGGCTACGACTTCGAGAAGTGTGAAATCCAAGAACACCAAGAAGGATGAGTTCAAGCTCATCAAGAATTCGGCATGTGATGAACCTAATTACAAGATTCATCCTGAGGTTGCCTCACAAGCCGGTCATGCTAGAGCATTCTCCCAAATACCAGCTAGGGTTTTACTCATGGAAGACGTGCGATCTTTTAGACACTGCAAGATAGCAGAAATTGGAGATCTGGAAGTTGAAAAATCTTACAAGAAGCTATGCAATGAAGAGTGAAATCTAAAAGATGAGCATAAACATATTGAAGTAAAAGGTCTCACCAATGCGCTAATGTTCCCGAAGGTTTTAAAAACTAAGTGGATTTGGTTAGTACTAAGCCAAATACATAATCACAAGCTATGGCTTGATGAACCGAAGGTGATAACCCAAGATGTTATCCATACTGTCACTAGTTACCCTATAACCAAAAAGGCAAAAGCATTGAAGCATCCACCCAAGGCCGAGATTGAGAAGATGAAAGGAGCCAAATGGGATGGCAGAGGACTAAAAGTTACCACCATAACCGATGATGAGATTAAATTAGGTGCATGCATTCTAGGCTACAAATTCTTCCAAGTCAACATATTGAACAACATAGAATTAGGTACAGCAGACACAACCTAAAAAATTGTGAAGAAGGGAACACAATTAGACTTATCTAAACTTCTGCTAAATCAGTTGAAAGATAACTTAAAGACTATCACGAATGTGAATTCAAATACATGTAAGTTTGGCTCTCATAATGTGTATTTTATTCTATTTTCAAGGAACATTCCCATCAGAAGGAGATGTGAAATAGGAAAACACCAAACTGGTCACCATGCAAATCAATGAACACATAACTAGCAGATAATTTTGAGACATTCATGGATGAATACTTCAATGTATTCAAAGACCAAATGCAAAAGAGGGTAAGGATCCCCGAAAAACTCATTGAGAAGTATGAAGATTAATTATGTTTTATGGTTGTTACAGATCATACTTATATCAAGCCTATTTTACCTAGGAAAACTTGGCTTCAACCACTAGAATATGAGTTAAACATTGATCTTTCATCTAAAGCAATTGATGCCCTGTTAAATGAACCACTGGATAAAAGACAACCCAAGTTTGGAACATATGAGGAGGCCAAGACAAGAATAAAATATGGCTTGGTTGTTAAGAAAATTGTCAAGAAAAAGGACAAGATGGTAAAGAACCTCAAGAAGATACTGTCAAAAACTGAGGAAGAAGCTGAACAGGATGAGGAAGTTGAACAGGAGTAAGAAACTAAAGGACAGTTGCCAATCGGTGAAACTGAAGAAAAGGATGACTCTGAGGCTAGAGAGTCAGATTCGTCATCTCCTCCACCAACAAAGAAGCCAAGGACCACATCTGCTTCAAGAAATAGAAGCCAAACATCTAAGGATTCAACTCCTTCACCTTTGAAGAAGGAAAGGTCAAAACCTACAAAAGGAAAGTGACCACACCGAAAAGAGGAGAAAAAAAAAGAGGAAGGAAGCTCAGCAGAACTGGAGAGGATATTGAAGACACCGAGAAAGATGAATCTATAGAGGCAGAAAGTGTCAAGGTAAAAGATCCTAAATGTATTGATGACATTTGTAAATCTATTGCAAACTCGGGATCTATTACAAATTCTAAGATTAGGAGATGGATGAAACTAGATCCAGAAGATTAGAATAAAATAGAGGATGCCATCATAGAAAAAATGTATAAATTAAAATATGTACCAGTACAATTTGAAGGCAGTTTGGTACCAACGGAACTCTCGGACAGACAATATGCTAGATGGAGAGTTTCCTTGAAGAGTGAGAAGGAAATAAGAGAAAGATTAGTTGTTACTCTTATGCCTTCTAAATCCAAGAAGGAAGAAATAGAAGAGATGATGGAGAAACACAAAAAGGATTTCTCACCAAAGTTGAGACCCTATAAATTTCTTGAAGGAAAGCTTATAGAGCTTGAATAGGATAGGCATAAGAAATGGTGTAAAATTATGAACATACCTATAGAGGAAGATACCCCCGACAAAGACCTACAACAAAAAGGTGTTGATAAGGCAACTCAAGAATAGATCTTAATAAAAGATGCAAAAGATGATATATTCGTTGAGTTAGATAAGGAAGAAAATGACATAACAGGCAACAAAAATGTAAATGTTGTAGATGAATCATGGCCAGACACCACAAATGATGACATTGTGGATAATACTATCATTGACATAATCAATGACCTAGCAGAGGAAGTTAATAAAGATGAAGATTTCAATGTAACAAAGGACACAACCGATGAGTAGGACACAACAGTTGATATTGCACAGGTGAACATACCAGGAAACATGCCAATATTGATACAAGCTATCAATATTCTTCAAGAGAAGGACAAGTCACCATAAAAAGATACTCCCAAAGATGCAGGGGAAGAAGAAAAGAAAGACAACACTGATGATCAGAAGGACATCAGGGACACTCAAAGAGTAACTGATACTGATAAGGTTATAGGAGGAGATACAGAAAAGGATGCAGATACAATAGATAAGAATGTAGAAATAAAGAATGATGAAGCTAAGGACACCGATGAAGGAGATAAACCTAAAGATGGCACTCCTGAGGAAACTAAAAAAGGCTCTACCGACGATGTGAAGGTGAATGTGGAGACGTCTAAAGACACCTGAAAAGATGAAACCAAAACAAAGAAACAAAAAGAATCACAACAAGTAACTTAATCAAGCACAACCGAGAAAGTTGAGAAATTGGCAATGGTTTTACATTCTAGTAAAAAAAAAGGAAGAAGAAGAAATATAAGAAGAATAAGTTGGAGGTCACCTTGGATGAATTTATTGAAATACCAAAATGTGAGCCAACCACACTTGATTTTGAGGAATTACAAGAATACGGTGAAATATGCCAAAGAAAGGCATTACAGGAGAAGCTGAAGAAACAACAGAGAGACTCTATGGTACTAGAGACAACATGGGACATATTACACCAAATTGTACCCGATGTTGATATTGATCAGAACAAGAAAATTATTGATCAATTAGCCACTCTCACTGATGCAATAACAACACAGAATATTGATGTTGAGAAGGCAATTGAAGAGAAAGTATAGCTGAAGTACCAACAAAAGCTTATTGAGAACATCATCCAAGAAGTGGCAGTCAACAAGGTAAAGCTATCAGAATTCATTACTCAATTAAATCCAATTATCATTGAAGATATAACCTTGATTCAACAACTGAGCACATTAGAAAAGTTCACTAAATAAAATAGTGACAACATTGCAAAGCTACGTACAAATGTAGCAAACAGTGCAAAAATCTTAACCACTGATGGAGACAATGCAATTAAGTTTCATTATAAGAAGATCGTTGAAATAAAAAGGTTGAGGAAGGAACTATGGGAAGAAGAGACACACTTAAAGGAAGAAGTCACTGAGCTCCAAGCTCAACTTCTACCAAACCTTACACTGCTTCAATAGCACATGAGTTCAGCAAGCCAACTGATAGGAACCTGTGAGATGTCTGTAGCAGACAACATCTATGACATACACTCCAAGATCACACTCGAGCACATGGCTCTGGAGAACTTAAAAGAACAATGGGAGAAAATGATGGAAGACATGAAGTCTTCACACTCCCACATTTTTGATAAATTATGAGGTAATGACCTTTGCCCTTAATATCAAAAAGGGGGAAAATGATATGTATACGATATGTATATGGTATATTCATATGGGGAAAATGAATGATATACTTAGATGGAAAATGATATGTATATGTATTTACAAAGGGAAAAATATCATATGTACAGATATACCAACATATACATAGGGGGAGTCATGAAATGAGTAAGGATTATATATGTTGTATATACTTAACATTTTGTTAATATTTTGCACATATCAGTTTTTGATACTAATGTCAAAGGGGGAGATTGATGACTTTAGTTTTCCATTAGTATGAAAACAACACTTTCAGTAAGCTTACACCGAAAGACAAGACAAGAGAAAATCAAAGATCAGATAGAAAGAGTTAACCGAAAATGCAAAGATAGAAAGACAAAGAGGAACCCGATGTGCAGGATACAGTGCAGACTGACAAATAGTTAAAGAGAAAATAGACAAAAAAAAATTGAAAGACAGTCAACTGATTTCTAAGCATAACCGACAGTCAGAATCTGAAAGTTAGTTGCATCCCGCAAAAAGTTGATCTGGCTTCCACGTCAGATAAAATAGTCTTGAGCTATTTATAGCCTCTTGATTTGTTTTTAAAACCATATCTTTAGGATCAAGAAACATGAATATAAGTGCTTTAATCAGTCTAACTAATTTAAAACACATAGACTAGGAGATCTAGGTACAAGTTGTAAACATGAACTTAGAGTTAACATTGTTCTTTGTGAAACTTAATGAAGTCAATCCATCTTATAAATAGATGATGCAACCATTCATTTTATATGGATGAAAAAAGGATGTGATAAGAGAGGAGAACATCAATGAAGCATACGAGCACATCTATGGATTAGATTGAAAGTTTCAAGAACCAAAACAACAAAAGGAGAATTTGGTTATCAGAACCAAGAACAGAGGATGCCAAAAATCAGAGGTATTATTCAATCACAATTAGGTGATAATATTTTTCATGTAAACTAAATTAGATCTGTATCAGCAATAAGAGATTGCATTTACCTAGTCAATTTGTAATTTTCTGTCATTATAACAAGTGGAGCAAAGTGTAAAAATCCTTTCAAGGAAGGTGTATTTAACAATCCAACTAAAAATTTCTTAGTCGAGTGCACATTCAACAATGTTTCTAAAGCTCTTAATAGAGTAGACTTTAATAGGTCTCCACTGATACTCTTAATAGGCTAGATCATCAGAAGTGATAAAATTATAAGCCTTAACCGACCCCTTCCAATCTACAGATAGTGAAGATTTTGTGGGTGCCATCCCCACAGCATTTTTTACTTCCTAACAGGAGTTTTCTATGATATTATATCTTGTATTATGTGTCAAATTACTTTCATGAATGTTTCTATGAATGTTCACATGTATGTTAATGTTATGAATTGATATAACTCGCATCAAGATAGTATAGATCAGATTGAATGGATATACAATTTATTACAAGGGTTAATTGATTAAACGATACAAAAGTCTTAGAGGTACTAATTCACCCCTCCCCTCTCAGTACATACTTCTCATTAATCCCAATAGTGGCTACCCGATTTAATTACATTAGAGACAATTTCTTTTGGATCGTGTCCAATATCTATGCCCCTACTGGGAAGGGGGCTAGAATTTTTTTTTCCAAGAGTAGTCTTCGTTTCAAAGATAATTTAAAAATGATAACTCAGCGGTTATGGGAGATTTCAACAATCCTCTCAAAGACAATGGAAGTTTGGAGGATCTAAAGTAAATTTTTAATACAAGATGGACCTTTAATATTTCATCAACAACCAAGGGCTACTGGACCTAGATCTATAAGGAGCCTCTTATATCTGGTCCAAAAGAAGGATTGGTAAGGACATAATCCAAGTGAGACTTGCCATATATTTGATTTCTAATCATTGGATTTTAATTTGTTTTCTTTCTATAAGCAATTTCCAGAGTGGGCTAGACCATTTTCCTATTAGGTTTGTGGCTAATCCTATAAGGATTAAGATAAATTTCCTTTCAAATTAGAAAGCATGTGGCTCTCCCATCCTAACCTCTATGACTAGATCAGAAATTGGTGGAACATAATTATATTAGGAATGACCATGTTTAGGTTGGATGAAAAATTAAGGGAAGTTAATAATTGGGTCAAAAAATGGATTAAATATACCTTTGGTAATATCTTTGGCATTTAGATGAAACTTGAACAAGGAATAAAGGAAATCGAAGAGAATATTGAGAAGGAGGGGTATATTGCAAATTATAAGGATACAAAGAATGAAATACTTGTGAGGATCTATGATATCATATTGAAGGAGGAAGAATTATTGATAAAAAGGTCTAAAATTCTTAGACTCTCAACAAGCAACAACAATACTAGATATTTGCATATGTCTTCCTTAAAATACAAATCTGTTAATAGAATAACACATATTGAAAATAATGGTACTCACTTTGAGAAAGAGGAAGACACTACAGGGCAGGATGTTCTCTTCTTAAGAAATATTCTATTAGCTAATCCTGAAGTTGACCACCTAATACATGATCGTCTATCTAAAATCATTCCCAAAAATTCTAGAGATGATGATAAAAATATGTTGATTGCTATATCTTCAAGGGAGGAAATTAAGAAAGTGGTATTCTCTTTTTGAAGGAACCAAGGGCCCGAGGCCAAATGACTTTCCTATGTTCTTTTTATAGTGCTTTTGGGATATTTTGGAAGAATATGTTGTGAATGCAGTCAAGGAGTTATTTGGTTTTAGGAGCCTCCTTAAGGAACTTAACTCCCCTTTTTTTTGTTTTGATTCCTAAACTCCCCAGGGTGGCAAAATTTGAAGCTTACTAGCCTATTAGTCTAGGAAATTCCTTATATAAGATCATTTATAAGATCCTTCCTTCTATTTTTGGTCATTCTCCTGTCTTTAATTTACCCTCCTGTCTTTAATTTCCCCTCAACAAAATAGTTTTATTCTCGAGAGGCAGATACTTGATTCAATCATCATGGTACATGAAAACATACATTCAATGATTGAATCTAAAATGGGAGGATTTCAACTAAAGATGAATATTTATAAATCCTATGGTCAATTTTTCTAGAATTTTCTTCTTAAAGTTATAAGGGCCTTTGTATTTAGTAATAGATTTCTTCAATTAGTGGAGCTTCTCATTTCTACAACATACATTTCAGTCATTGGAAATAGTTCCCTGTTTCACATTTTTAAAAACATAAGAGGTTTGAGACAGGGTGACCTTATTTCTCCCATCTTGTTTACCATCATGGTTGAAAGTCTTGGAAGGAATCTGAAGCATGTTGTTATTTATAAGTCCTTAATGCCTCTTAAGACTTCTTCTAATAACTTGGTCAGTTCACACCAAAAATTGGTAGATGACACCATCCTCATGGGAAGATCTACCTTGGCTGAAGATAGGAATTTCAAATTGGCTTTGGATGAATATGAGGTGTCCTTTGTCCAAATGATTAATAGGAAGAATAGTTCTATGTATTTTTTTAATATCGTGAAACACAAATAGAATAAAATAAAAAGAATATTTGGATGTAGTATTAGATCCCCTGCTTCTATTTACCTAGGCCTTCCTTATTGGGTATTAAGCACTAAGTAATGCACTGAGAGGGGGGCATGAATCAATGTATAACCAGCTCAACAATTTAACTAATTCTGATCACCAGTTACAAGGAAAAAAAGTATACTGGTTATTTGATGCATTAAGAAAAATAGTAAATGAAAACCAAAACATCACACCCATAACAAATGTGAAACAAAAATTTTGGTACCTTGGAAACCCTTGTAAGAGGGAAAAACCATGGTGGGGTTGGACCCCACAATCTTCTCTACTGCAGTGTGGAAGGTACCCTATGAAAGGCTTACAAAAATTATTTATGAGACTTATACATCTTGTTAGAGATGCCTAGTACATTATGAGATGTACAATAAAGACATTTGAAAGTCTACCTCATGTGAGGATTACAATATAAAATGTAGAGATTCACCTTGTAAAAGGATTTAGAAACTAAGACCTGTAAGAGTCTACCTTGTGAAAGGATTTATCTTTCTACAATTGTAAGAGAACAACAAGTGATTGATCTCTAGTAGTCAACCTTTCTTATAAGATCATTTAAGTCTTGTAGCTTCTCATGCTTTGATACTATCTGTGACTCAAACCTCTCCTTCCAATTTTTCCACAATCTCCTGTACTGGTCGCTGATTGATCTTCCTTCACAAATTTGTCTAACCTCTACTCTCTCTTTTTTTTCCTTCACATATAATATTTTATTATATTCCTTAATATTTTTTCTGCTTAATCAATACCATTGATTTTTCCACTTAAGTGTTTCTCTCTCCTCTCATTCAATTCACCAATCTCAAGAATTCAAACTTGCTTTTTAGGTCATTTTACACTTTACGTTCAACTTCTTGTAGAATATTCTAGATCATTGCTAACCTTAGATAAAATCATCCATTCAATCAAACCAATAGAATCTTGACAACTCAAATAACCTTCATAACAAACCTCAGCTTGAAATATGTGTCGATATGTAGTTTAGTGATCAAATAAATAATGTTGCAGTGTTTATTCCAGAATAATGATTAATCATTCAAATCCAAATTATATATTAAAATTTAAAGAGTTGGTCATACATTTCATCTCTAACATGTTATAATACAGCATCTTGGAAAACCTCTTCTCATAATACTTCGATTTACATATTAATTCATCAGAATTAAATCATGCTCTTATGTCACTTAGCCAGTTTTAGGCTATATAGATTAGAATCTTTATTAACATTTGATGTAAATTTTTATAATAGATTTTTTTCTGTGTTTGACCATCAACGACAATATTTGATGAGACAGGTATCATTATTTTTTATCTTTCCCATTCAGGTGATCAATGAGAACATGCCTCTAGGTCTTAAGCCTCTAGATTCTTTCTGAAACTCTTTAATTGATAGGTTTAGTAAGAAGATGGCAAGGTGGAAAGGTGCTCTCCTTAGTCAAGCATAAAAAATTTAACTCCTCAAATCCACTCTTCATAATCTTCTAGTGTACGCATTAAGCTTTTTAAAAATCCCCTCCAAGTTTGTTGATTCAACTGAAAGAATTTAGAAAGGGTTTGTTTGGTTGGGTGTGGAAGAAAGGAGAAAAGAATGCCTCTAATTGGTTGAGACATACTTTATAAACCAAAATATCTAGGTGGATTGGGTCTTAGGAAGATTAAAATCATGAATTTTGCTCTCCTTGCTAAGTAGATGTATCATCCTAAAAAGTAAGGACTTGATTTGTGCTCAATTTAGGATCATTTTGGGCCCACTTTAGTGTGGTTCCTTTGATTGGGCTTCATATTGAACTTAAACTTACACTCTATTAACGGGTAAGTGCGCAAAGATGGGGGACCAAAAAGGGGGTATAAGATGCCACTTTTTTTTCTGAAATCAGCAAACTCTAAACTTCAATGAGAAATTGAGGATAGTTACACTCAAAATTTTAAAATGTGATGAAAACAAGAGTTGTTCTACTCCGAATCTAGTTTCTAAACTACTATTTTTTTTAGAAATGGTGGAGACTAAGGCCCTCAAAAAGGGGGAGCACAAAAAGTGGTCCTACTTTTTGTGAAAAAACATAACATAGCGTCTGGTGTGCTCCCCCTAAACTGTTAAATTTTAAAAAAAAAAATTTAATCACTTTGGTGAGAAATTAGCTAACACCACCTAGTTTATCCCTGATTTTTCTGCTAATTTTTTTCCATTTTCTAAAGTGGACACATCCTGAAAACGTGAAATTTATGTGTGCTCCCCCTAGAAATCATTAAAAAATAATTGAAAATGAAAACTTCTTCTTTTTTTTAAAGTGTGTAGAATGGAGTCTAGTTTTTGAAAGTGTAATTTTTTTCAAAATTTGATGAACGAGCCAAAATATAAGCCCAAATGAATACACGTTGGGTTTTGACAAAAATTGGACATACTTAGAAAAGAAATTAAAAATGAAAATTTGAACATAATGAGAATTCAAAATAATTACATCGTTAAATAGATATCAGAGATATCTATAATATCATGTCGACTGATTTTATCATTATTGAACCACGTGCAAACCTGACGGAGAGCACATAAGAAAAAATGTTAATTTTTTCTATGTTTGATGGAAAACATGTCTCAGGCCTGCTTGAATCCTCTAGGCCTTTGTGTTGGAACTCCAAGGCAAATCCAAGCCTTAGGCTTGGTAAATATCAATGTCGTTAAAAGGGCGTACACCCTATAGGGTGCACGCCCTATACTTGTAACCACCTGTATTTGGTCTACTCAGACTATAGACCCTATTTTCCCTAAGTGTGATCATACCCCCAATTATGACCAAACGACCCTGTTACTTCTTGGTATAATTCTTTTGAAATCAATTTAATGTCCTAGGTGATTTTTATCACTAAATTATATTAACTACTATAGCCATACAATTCAAATCAATTCTAAAACATGGCTATAGTATTTAATCATAAAGGAATTAAATGAACCTCAATGTTTCTTATCACTTGCAAATGAACCCATTCCCCTAGCCTAATTAATTTAATTAAATTGGCTATAGTCCTATTAATTATTAAAAAGAAATTAATTGTTTAAATAATTAATATTCCTATTTTTGAATGAATTAAATAAGTTTAATTCATTTAATTAATATTCCTCTAAACCCCAACCTAACCCACTTCAACCACTTTGACTCTGGGTTTGAACCTATCCCAACCCATTCACCCTTGCTAATCTAATTCTAATCCTAACCCACCTCCTAATGTTGTAACATTCCATTAAGGAATGATTAAGAACTCCACCCACTTGAGAAAGTCAAGGAATCTCAAGATTCCTTTGCTCAACTCCACTTTCTTAAGCCACCCTCTTACACCCTCCCTATGCTTCTTTAAGGCTCCCATTAATACCTCATTAATGAAGATTCCTTAAGCCCATGTCTCTACCATGCCTATTGAATGTCTTTGGCATTTATTTCTTCTTAAACACCATTAATGAGTTTTTCAACTCCATTAATGCACCTTGTCCCCCCTCTCTCTCCTCATTCTTCTATAAATAGAAGGTGTTTCTGAGCACAAATAAGCTCATAATTTATATTGAAAAGGCATTGTTATGCTACTAGGATTTAGATGCATTCATATTTCATTCATAGTTTCATTATCATGTCTTGTTATTATCTTCACTTTTAGAGCTAATATGCATGTTTTCTTATCATTTATTGTGTTTTAACTCAAATCTTTGATGCTAAGTCATATATGTCACTGATAGTAGCATAATCTGAGGGCTATTGTGTTGCTTATCATACTCTTCTTAGTTAGAAAGAAATAGGTCAATTTTAGTTGTTTTATATGCTCTTCTAACCATATTTTCCACTAATGCAATGACCTATTAAAGTGTTGTGTCTCTCTTAACAGGTACAAAAATCACACACATTTTTGGCGCCCATCGTGGGGCAAGATTCAAGATTTGCCTCATTTTTAACCTCATTTTCACTAATCTTTCCTCCCAATTTTTAGGCCCAAAATCACATCTGGTCATTCTGGCTCGCATCTGGGATACACCATCGTACCGTAGAAAATGAGGCTCGCATCCAGGATTTCCTAGATCATTTTTGGTTTAGGATCACATCTGGGGAACATTCAGTCGCATCTGGTGACAAAGGCTCACATATGATATACGGTATCGCATGCTATTATTTTAGGATCGCATCTGGTGAAATTTTTTGTGAACTTCATTGCCTAACCACTAACGTTTGCGTGCTTGATTTCTTTGATCTTTTCATAGCCTAACTAGTGTTTGCAGGTTGCCATCAAAGGTTTTTCTTGGGATTTAAATGAAAAATACAAACGTGGTTTTTCAGGTAGCCCAACCCCCATCTTGACCTCTATTTTTTACATGCTTTTGACACTAATAACATTTTCCAATCTTCCACTAAACTGACTAGAGGACTATGCTCTTTTCCTTTTAAGGAAAATCATAAACACACATCTTAGTTTATGGGTTGAAAGGAATTTGGAGATAACTGAACCAAGAAAACATAACTAAATTTCAAATTGGATCAGTAACTAAACAATCAAAGCACTAAAATTGTGGGTTAAATGAACAATCTCATTGTCTAATTTTGGGAATAAAAATTGAACAAACAAGTCATTTAAGTATTGCAGCTAATTGAACAACACAAACTTTACTTTCAAGCATTATTTTTTCCATTAAATAGGAACATCTTAAATCGAGCACAACATTGCATGAGGGAATGAACTATTTTCTTGAATCTGGTTTGGGAGAAAACGGCATGAATTAGGAGAGTATGCTCTTCTTCTTCAAAGGAATCAGAAATATAGATGTCCTACACTCGCCAATCCTTCAAGTACGCATATATAGTAGAGGGCCTGCTGGTTGAGGAAAAAATCTCCCGGGAACGACCCAAGTGAGGACAGGTTTTACGCCAACCCTTCCAACTCACTATAAATAATTTATTCCTCGTACGCCAAAGCCTCAGAAGATAGAGCCATTTTTGTTCATGGAATTTTGACATTATTCCTTGAACATGCTTGGGTATGTGTAGAGTGGAGCCTCTTGAATCTTTCTTGTGAGACTACATATACTTAAGTACTCATAGGGCTATACACCTCAATTTTTTCTTGTGCAATTCTATGGGGGACGATTTTGAATGGATTGCCCAATAATAGACAACATTTCAACTGAAATAATTCCTGATTTACCCCCAAAATAGTGATAATCTTTGTGCAAGGAAAAAATTAATTGCCCCAAGACACTCATCATATCGTGCCCTCACTTACATTTGGAGTCAGCTAATACAACATCATGACTGGAGCCATTGCATGCTTGGTGATGGTTGTATTCTGATTAGCATTTGAGTGTGTGCCTGAGTCAATGAGCAAAGATTTTCATCCTCCACCTAGAGAAAAGGGATAAGATGTGTGTCTGTTTCACCCTCCTAACAATACAAATCTTTTTGACATGCCTGAAAAGTCATTAAAAAGATAACATCTTCAAACAAACAACAAATTTCAATCCTGGATCAACACACATGTTTTCATTCACTAACAAGTCTCAGAATGCAAAACTGCAATCAAACGAACTTCACACACTTCCAAGATGAATTTTTCAAAGATTGATCAAAACTGACAGAGACATCATAAAATCGCATCCTAGATTTCCTGAATCGCATACAATATTTAGGCTCACATTTGGTATCCTGGCTCGCATCTAGTCAGCACATCATCACATCTAGTATTTAAGCTCACATCTAGGACCCATTTGTTTGCGGGAATTGACCCAGAATTGGCGGCGGCACTTCTCGATTTCCATCAAATCCGCCGTTTGGAACCCCAATATGCAACTCGGGTTATGCAGGTGAAAACTAGGTTTAGGCCCGAAAATGAGCGGCACCATCTTCCCAGTGAAAAGGTGGAATTTGATTTCATATTCTCATTTTCATTTTTTCACAACCAAATTTAATAAAATGGTCGGGTCCGTCATCTTCCTGCTTTTGATTTTGGGGTTTTCTTTCGCTTCCGAATCATTTTCTTTCGCCATTTCTGAATCGTTTCAATATCATTTGCTTTGACTGCACTGTTCGACTGCACTGTTCAAATCATTTGCTTTCTCCATTTCTGAGG